>JBBYHO010000008.1:9646902-9670645 GCA_038382025.1 Adansonia gregorii | reverse complement strand
TAAAATAAACATGAAAAAGGAAGAGGATTTTTTTCATCTATAATTTATAATATATATACAAATACAAAAGTGAAAATTCTTTTCAACTGACAAAAATAAGCATATGTTCTCACTATATTTCTAAATTATCATTGAAGATATTTTTTATTATTAATAAGATTTGTCCAATTTATGAGTAAGAATTAATATTAATTTTATCAAAAGTCTTTCATTAAATATACTAATTTAATGATAAATAAAATAGAACTAAACTTTACAATAAACTACTTTAATTTTAGAATTATTTTTTCATTAACCATAAAATGTAAATGAATTTATTTGATAAAAATAAAAAATAGTTGAAATTCATATTTACTTTTTCATTTCCATAAACTTTAATTTTATATAAAAATTAAAAATAATAAATTTATAAATTTGAACATTAATAAACAAATTTTATATGTTAAAGCATTCATTAATTTTAATTATTTGTTAAATAATATACAACTACATATTTTTAAATAAATAGAATAATGAATACTTAAGTGTAATGTATATAATAACAAATGCTAATTACTTAAAAATAACGGATATCTCAGCTTTAACCTTTTTTTTTTCACATTTTTTTCTTCTTTTAGAAGCAAAATACAATAATAAAAATTTTGCGGCCATTTTTTTCTGGATTATCAACCAAAGAGAAACTCCTAACCATTAGATGCTATTAACAATAATTGGGATCTTATCAGACAATATTAGGTAATCAAACTGTAAGTTTGGATCCCGTCTGGCATTGTTACAGCGCCAATCTAATCTTTCTAGTTGCAACAAATGCAACTAATATTTCTGCAACTACTCAATTATATGTATTACTTTTTATTGTTTTATATTTAAAATTATTAAAAATTAAAAATTAATATTATATTAATAGATCAACTCGCGTTAGCTTTTATTTTTTTTTCTTGTTGCGTAATTTGTGAAAGTAACTTTTATTTTAAGGGTTCGCTCGTATTTAAGTTTTGAAATTTTCTCTTTTGAAAATTTTTTATATTAAATCAATTATTTTAATAAAATAAAAAATAATAGTAATGATTACACTGTCCCATCAACCTTTCCCTTGTTTTAAACAGTTTGGGCCATCACCCATCAGGGCAGGTCTAGGAATTAAAATTCAAGGTTTCGTCAACTCAGGCATCCTACGGACGGTTTAGGTCAAAATCTTCCTCGAATATTACCTGCCAACACAGGGGGCATAATAATAATAATAATAATAATAATAAATATAATAATAATACTCAAAATTGTTGCCATCTTCAGTTTCTCAACAAATATTTAATTCTTGCCATGCACGCAACACGCTATCATTTATTTTCAACTGGAAAGTGCACCTGAGCTTAGAATCAGATGCAAAAGAAATATGTACTTGCTAAATGGTTTCTGCCAGTTAACACCCAAGCTGTAAAGCAATACAATTATTGATTTATTAATGTAATGCATGCTAGTATTATCCGTAGTGCTGTTGGAAATCAAAGCAAGCACTATGCTATACCTTAAGTTGGCAAAGGTTTGATATTAATCTTTGTATTTCTTCATTCTCTTCTACTTGCTTTGTGAAAAACTAACAATATACCACTTCTATTCTTTAGTCCTTTTATTTTAATTGGTATATATGGACAATTTAAGTGGAAAATTAAAATCATAAAAGAGATGCGAAACTCCTATTTAATCCTTGTTATTAAACAATGATAAAAACCACTAAATCATGTCTGAATCTTGTTGATGTCTTTTTAGGGTGTTGAGTTAGTTGAGTAGCCAGAGGTGCTGATCAGAGGCTTTAGAGACCCGTAAGGATGGAAACCAGGTCAAAAAATGCACTCTAATATCTAGGTTAGTAGCTTAAAGAGCTTAGAGGAAGGAAATGGGAGGAGTTGAAGAAGATGATTTTACTTACCTTTATCAGCTTTGACTCACCGACTTGTACCTAATGGTCAGAATGCTTGAGGCTTTGATATAAGTAAATCAGGTGTTTGTTACTCTAGCTTGATAGAGCGGCTAGCAAAGCTAGGAGCTCATTTAGTGTTTTCTATGTGTCCACAATGCTGGGAGCTTGACTTAGCTGTGGGCTACTTAGGCTTTGATCCGTTCAGTAGCTATTCAAATAGCCATTGTAACTCAATCTAAGGTCACTGTTTAGTAGTATTGTGCGAAAACGCAATAAAATAAAAAGATTAAAGCAAGAAAAATAAGAAGATACAAGATTTATGCGATTCTGTCAATGTAACCTATGTTCATAGGTAGACAAGAAGAGAGGTTTTTATTTCTTTTAAATAACTGATACAATGTTATAAGGAAAAACCCTAAAGTCACATAAATACTATCACCAAATTGATTCGGGTTTATCTACTTACAAAGAAAACAGGTCGAGCTCTCCACTTCCACCGCAAACCTCTATTTTTTTCTCTTTTCAAGTCGAACTGTTACAATTTCGAGTCTAGTCATAATTTAAAGCGGATCACAAAATTCAAAGCACTCAACAAACAGTTTTGACATCATTACTGATATCATAATTGATATTTTATCATAATTGATCACGATAATTGATCATGTCTGCAATCATAATAAATATGATACAATCAAAAATATATCTATAACCACTTTTTAAATCTTGCTTTGGACCTAACATTTGTCCTCTAGTAAGGTGGAGTTATAAAGTGACTAATGACGAGCCTGCTACTTGTGCGTAATGGATGCAGAGTGAAACTTGCATTAAAGCTCGCCATGCGTGCTGTGTGCAGATGTGGTGGTTGCCATATGAAGGTCGCCATTATGGTGTATTATTGCTAGGCGTGCTATTAAACTTACGAAATTTTTAGACTGATTTTTGGGCAGTAGCTCTGCTGATAAGAGGATACTGTTGGGTTGGCATAAAAGGGGGTGCACGTGTACATGCTTAATTTTCGTATATTGGATCATTAAATGTACAGTTTTTATCCATTATTAGTCTCCAAGACATTGCTAGGAATTCTGATTGGCTATGATTTAAAACTGTTTAATGTAATGAGCACGTTTCATGAGAAATGCAAGCTACGTCGTCCACCTCTGAGTGCCCTAAGTCTGACGGTGTGCTATTTCTTCAATTGATACTAAGGTTTACAGAGAAATTAGTTTTTGTATTTCTGTGTTTGCCTCTTGTTTATTGTGCTTGTTGTGTTTTTGTTTTCGTGTTCGAGTCTGCATCGGGAAGTTTTGCAACTCATTTTCAAAAATAAAATAGGTAAAGCTTATTGCTTTTGTTTTTCTAAGTTTTTCATTTTTATGGGAAAATGGAAGGTTTATAAAACTATGATGTCTGAGTAAGTGACTGTACAGCTGCCTTAGAGGGCTCAGCTCGTAGTAAGAAGGTGGTTACACCCTTGCCCTCGAACTTTCACATTGTGCGCTCAAAAATTTTCACTGTAAAGCTGAAGTTCGAGGAAAGCTGGCCTTTCAAGGTAACCTGGTCCACCCTTCGAAGAAAACAATGGACAAACTCACATGGCTGATGATGAGCAAAAGCAACACAAACACTATTTTTTCCATAACAATAATTGGGAAGAAATTGGGATGGACGCGAACATCTATCACTACTGCTTGGATGGACAATATTCGAATAAAGGTTTAAGAGATGTTCGTTAACTTGGAGATTCCTTTTGGTGGAAATAAACATTTTGCCAATCTTCTACTAGCGGGTGCATCAAGGGCTGATGGTTTGCTGCCTTCTATTATTGGTCCTAGTGTTGGTCTTCTGAAGCCAAGAGTGCTAGTGCTACTAGTGATTGTCAAGCTGATTGAGTTAGGAACTTTTGCTTATTTGTGTTGATTGTGAAAAAGGCTAAATGATTGTAATTGTTTCCGTGTGTAGGAGTTGAGATTTTAAGGAATCTGCTTGCAATACCCGTAAACTTTGTTTTTGGCATAGTAGTGAGATGTGGTCTCTGTTAGGGTGTCTCTACACCTATCATTGTATGTGTGGGAAAATTTATAGCAAACAAATTGCTTGATCCCTTTGTCCTCTTAAGCAAATTGCGGCTCATGCATAACATATACTCATAAGACATATGTCAAAGTATAAGGTAGCAGAATTTAAACATAGAAACATAATCATTTGATCAAGGATCTTATAGTATTTTGGATTTACGTGCAAATGCTAACAATTTTACAATTTACAAACATAAGTTGAGAATATATTTACTCAAGACATCGTAATCTTAAGTTGTCGTTCCTTATCATGAACACACGTACAACTCATATACACGAATAGGATGATCACCTCCAAGTTTCAAAATCACGAGAAGTATAATTGTCCTTTATCTAAAGATTGTCCACACTAACTGTTAATGGAACTTTCTCTAAGGTATGGTGGCTCATATGTACTATCAAGTTGATCCTCACATCACAACCAAAAGGTCTATTTCTTATGGTTTTACTCAATGCGGAGATCACCTAATGTTATTGGTGATGTGGCATAAACACAAGAAGTAAGAAGGACAGGTTATGGCAAGAAAGACAGGCTCTTGGGAGGTGGTGACTCTGCGTTTTCTTAAAAGAAAGAAAGCTTGCTCTGTAAAAATGTTTCTCTAATGAAAAATCAAAACGTCAAGAGTATGTTAGGCGATTTGGCATGTGGCTAGGTCACTAATATATCATATATATATATATAGGAGCAACAACCCTAGCCTTCTAAATATAGCTTGGCCAACAACTATACTTGCTTCGAATACAAGTTTTCTTAACTATCCATTTGCAGCTTTAATTTATAGCTTCAAGCTAGACCTTTTTGGCCATGTCATTAAAAATTAGTGTTATTAAGCCTAATAACTTTGTGCCCAAATTTGGGCCAATCAATCTTTATTAATTAACTTAACAAGAATAGCTCAAAATACCAATTCTAGTATCTCATACTTTAATTCGGCTAGATAAGACTTACAACTAGAATTTAATTCTCAATAAATTTCTTGCTCATATTAAACAATTCATGTCTTTGATCAATTGATGTCATCATGTCATTAATCCAAACAATAGCATAGTAACCTTTACAAATGGCCTAAGCTTGTCTCCATAAAACAACTTAATTCTTCTTGGCATATTAAGACATGTCACTTGGATTGCTCAAATCTCAATTATGTCTTAATTCATCTTAATTGAACATTTTAATTAAGTCCTCTAAATTAGACCTTTTATTAAATCAAGTTTAACCTAAATTGAATCCCATGTCTAGTCCATATTTTATAGTTCTATATGTGTGACCCTTTAGGTTCCCGATATGTTGGCTTAAGCACGAAAGTTAATCTCATTAATCTATACTCATAGATCAAAAGCGAGATTAAACAACCTATCATGACCACCAAAATATTGTGGAGTCAATGTGACCTCTTTAAACCTTTCAGTGACTACCCTATCAATGTAATTTGGCCTTTTCACCAAGATATCTCAAAAGGATCATGAGCATGGTGTAATGTCTACTCAAAATCCATCTATATTAGTCATTAAAGCTTATGGTTAGCCATATGAATTTATAAAAACAATTTTTCTCAAATTCATCATGCTTTGGCCAAAGACTTCATCTAGTTAAATAACGCCAAGAGCAAGTGAGATATGTTTTTGATGTCACTTGGAGTGGTGAATTCTCTCTTGATTATTCATCCATCTTTGTATGGTTCGTGCCTTACCTAATATCATCTCCCTTTTAACTCCCTTCTTAGGACTTGTTTGTAATGAATTAAAGCATAACACTCCTCATACAAGATGACCTGGTATCCCACGTTTGGAGAAATAATTACGCAACTAGCACATAAGAATATTTCCATAAAAACTCAGTTACCATACCAAATGGAATTCTTATTTGAGTCAAGTACAATGAACTTGTTCTATAACAAATACTTATATGTTATCTATAAGTATCCTAATACTTCAACCAAATGAAAGTTGATTGCATGATTTTCATGAGAAAAATGGCTTAGCATATACTAGTTTGTGTGCATTGTGAATGCCTTACCATGAAAATACATCAACCAAGAACTATGACTTGAAAACTTGGCTTTGATACTTGATCTCATAATTGTAACATTCACAATCTGATAATGCCATATGGGTTTTCAAGGCTTCATCTAATTACTGGTTCAAGATTTGAGAAAATCACAATAATAACATAAAGACAATCTTGTATCACTTACACAAGTAGTATGTTTGCATTGTTGACTATGTATTTGACATGACCAATCCATTAGCTCAAGGTATATTCCCCTTAAGAAACAATTTTATAATCAAAGTGAATTTTGGAGAATTGACTGCACATGGTAAATCAAACATGCCTACAACAACATACGACTAATATGTAAAATTTAAATTGATTAAAAAAGTAAAAAAAAAATCTAATCAAAGTATTTCAAACTTAATTATAATATGAATATAAAAATTATTTCTCTTTGTTACAAAAACAACATTCAATAAGCACATATCAAAAGAGTAATTTTATGTACATGGGCACATATCTTTGATCAGGGTAATGGATGAACCAAGGAGCAAAGAATATAGTAATGAAAATCAAGGAGTTCTTCATGATAAATACAAAGTAAGAGTTATGAAATTAATCTTGAATTACCCATATAAAACAAAAAGAAAATATATATTAAGATTCTTTTCATAGTGATGCATTCTATAAGAAATACATCAATCAAGATATAATATACATTAGTAATTTTTCATAAATATGTATTTGATTTGTAGAATACTTATCAAATTTTATTAATTATTATAAATAAGCATATGGTGATTCAAGGAATGATGTTAATCAAGTTTGAGAATTGATAGAATTAAAGCATATAGTGTAAAATCCCACTATTAATGTTCAAAATAACATTTTTTTAGCCCAAAAGAACACTAGAGGTCTATCTTCTACAATGGTATCAATTCTTTATGAATGATGGATCGATCTTTTCCCTGTTTCTAGCAAAAAATCAATACTTTTTTCTATCTAACCAAAATTTTGGTGTTTTTAGCCAAAAGTAAGGCGTGTAACATGTTAATAACATCATTTGAGTTTGTAAGAACATAGTATTTAAATCAAAACAACTTTTAAAACAATGTTTGAAAAGATTTGCAAGTAATTCATATTATGCATTAAGTAGAACAATATGAAACCATAAAGCATTGAACATCAAATTTTTCATTCCAAAGGCGCATGTAAAAGTTCATAACCATATTCAATGTCCGCCAAACTTATTCAAGCCATAAAACTATATTCAAATGAGTAAATTTTAGACTCAAGCATGTTAAGCCTCATATAACTAAAATAACAAATAGCATTCAAGAGGCATAAAAATTGCTAAATATATGTTCATGGCACCAAACTCACACAAGCAAGTTTATTTGTACACAATATTTTCCATTCAAAAAAAAAAGATTTTACGAGGATGTTGAGGTTATAATGAAACAATTTCGAGCATGCTCGGCCAGGTTAGTCAGGGAGTACGCTCGAGATTATTTTTATAATAAATTTAACATTATAATTTTACGAATGTCATGTAAACATTAACGCAAAAGATAATTCCCTAAATTTTCTCAGGCCTACCAGGGAATTTAGGAATTCTCTAATGCAGATTTCTTACATGATCATCATTGTATATAAAATATAATGTCTAATTTTAAGAATCTACATATATTGTTTATGCTTCCTTAGTCACATCCATAATTATTCATTTATGTCGCATTGAATTGACGACCAAGCATTTATAATAAATGAGATTAGAAATGTATCCAAAATTGATGACATATTTATTGAATGAATAAGGCAATGTCTTTTTATGAAAGTAATCCATGGACCTTCGGCAGAGTTGCTAGCAATTCATGTATTTGTGTCATATTCATATATTTTATTATGTCATAATCGTGTTTAAGGTTTTTATACTTATATGAATTTGGTACATTTTTAATTTGTATTATATAGATTTTGAGAATGTAATCATGTCCCATCATGTTGTTTTTTAACCTTATATATGTAATATTTGTGTACTTATATAAAACATTGTCAGGTTTGGATTCTATCAATTATCATTAATAATGAGGCATCCTTCTCAAAATAAAATGAATTGAGTGATTTTTAAAGAATTAGAAAAAGCTTTTATACTTTGTTAGATTTTTCCATGATATACGAAAGACTTTTTCAATGATAAATTCATATTCATTGCTATATAAAAAATATTTATTTTAGAAAAGGAATTACACTTAAATTCAAAAAATTAAATCAACTTTAGTCAAAATTTAGGATAACGCATGATTAAGAGGTATTGATGGTTGGTCATTGTAGGGTTGTTAATCTTTCCACACATATAATTGACTCCTGAACCAAATTTGATTTTCTTTGGTTTTCCACGCAAATCCTAAAATTAGTTTTTTTAAAATATTTCAAAATTTTTAAAGATGATAGTCTTAATAAGTGTTCGATCATATGTAGCCCCAAATAATCGGTGAAGACTCCAATTTTTTAGTTATTTTCTAATAACCATATGAAAAATTGAGCGAGCAATTTACTTCTATGAATCACCCTACATTAGACAAACATTTTTCTATGTTCAATGTGCTTCAAATTTATGTTCCAAACAAGTTGTGACAATAATAATTAGACCACTACATTAATCTTAAAATTGATATAAATGTAGAAAGTAAAAAAATTTATATATCCTTGCTTTCAACATTTTTATGAAATACTTGTTATATATCTTAGTGTCAACATAAAATATGTAAAAATAAATTAATCTTAATATATATATATATATGATTAGTGGATGCCATGGCTTTGTAACATGTAAGAATATAAATTCTAAGTTCATTTTCTCACTTGCTAGTATTAGTAAGAGGTGGGTTCAATTTATAAAGACTAACAAACACTATAGATATATATATTAAAAAATATATGCAAAGATAAAAACTTAAATTTTACTTATATATAACATGATTAGATACATATTAATATTATCTAAGTTAGTATGTGCCTTAGATCCAATCGGATTGGATGTGACATATAATAGTTAATAGTGTAAACCAATCTTTTTCTTTTGATTCAAGATTTTCCTTCATGTTAATCATGTAAACACTAATTGGATGAAGTGTATAAAATGCAATGGCCTTGCAAACTTAGTAATGAGTTACGATAATGAGATTCCTATGCATTAAAGCCATGTTTCTAAAAATGTTCCTAATCATCGTATTGTCAAGACAGAGCAATAATAATGCACAAAAACTAGCGTATGCTAAGCCTCAATGCATTTGATGTATGCAACTTTTTGATTTCATAGAAGTTGAAGTATAGAGATATTTAGGGATAGCATGGGTGCTTGTTTTGTGAAAACAAGTTTATTGAACATGGCTCGTATGAGAATAAGTCACTCAAGTGTCTATGGAATATGTTCTCATATGCCAGTCATGTATATTAGTCCTCAAACTTATGATATCGGGTTATCTTGTATGAGGAGTGTATGCTTTGATTCCATTAGAAACAGGTCCATAATAGATGGATGCCTATGGTAGAGTGGTTTTGAGAATGGCATGAACCATACAAAAATATGAATGATCCAAACAGGGCTCACCAATCTAAATGACATTGAAGATATATCACATTTTTTGTTAGCTTTGGTTAACTTGATAAAGTTATTGGCCAAAGGATGATGAATTTAAAAGAAATCATTTTTCTAAATTCATGAGGTTAATCAAAAGCTAAAAGAACTAATATTGATTGATACATGAGTGATACTACACCATGTTCATGGTTTTTCCAAGATATCTAGTAAAAGAACCGAAGGACACTAAGAGGTTGGTTGCTGAAGGGTTTCTTAAGAGGTCACATTGACTCTTCCTGTAAATTAGGTGGCCATGATGCCTTCTTAGAGGCCAATCTTGGATTTATTGGGTGGCCATGATGCCATTATGATGGAAGCCCAATGTGTCACACATAATAAGATTCTATGTTAGATTAAAACTAAGATTTAATTGAGTATGACTTTATTAAATAAAAGGTAGACTGAGGAGGACATAATGAATTAAGAATAATTTAGGAAATAAATTAGATTTATGAAATCTAATTAGGGATGTCTTAATGTAGTAATAAGGATAAGAATATCTTATTAAGATAATGTCTATTTGTAGATATGGTTTTAGGGATAATATTGAATAAGGCTAAATAATTATATTTAAAAAATTAAATAATTATTTGATAATTCTTATTTACATGAAGTAAAAATAGTTTTAATTTGGTTATAAAATTTAATTATGAATTAAATTAACCAACATATAAATTTAAGGGTTAGGCTAAAAGTTTTAATTATCAAGTCAAGAGAGTTTAGTTGTGAACAACTATAAGTTGGGATTGCTAATGGGCTTGGCACTTGGAATAGCTATCTTTGGTGTGCTATTAGGCTAAAATATTAATAAGTTACTATTAAGGCCTATTCTTAGACAAACTAATTAAAATAGTTTTAATTGGGTTCAAAAAACACTTTGAAGTGGTGCCACCTTTTGGTATGGCAGTAATTGGCTCAATTGACTCATTTGTTAATCTTAACTTAGCCTAAGATGTATTTAAATAAATAATTAAGGCTGGCTTTTTGGTTGATTATAGCATCTAGAAAACCCTAGGTGCAACTTCCCTACTTTCCTAAGGAGTTAGTGCAATCCGATGTACTTCCCTAAGAATGTCTTAGCACAAACATGGTTTTCTAAATGATCTAAAATAATTTATATTCATACCATAGATGGAAAATAAGTTTTCTATCCTAAAAAAATCAACTAGAACCAAAAATTAGGATTTTTGGATTTGTTTACTATGATTTGCGTAATACTACTTTTTCCTCTTGGCACAATAGGTGTGGGCATTGTTCCTAGATCATGTCAAGTCTAAACCTGTTAGCTATATATAGTTTGTTTGAGTTTTGAGAAAGCTTTTAGCTAGCATAAAAAAACTACCATACCTCATGAAAGCTCCAAATCTATGTGGATCATCGTTAGAGGTAGAGCAATTGGACTACTTTGAGCCTTAAGAAAAGATTGTAGTAATCAAGCCAATATTTATTCCTGTAGGGATTGACACATTTAAAATTATGAGTCTTTAAGTAGATATGATTTCTATTAGATCTATGTTTTAAATTATAATCAGGTCACATGTATATCTTTTCCTAAGATCCTGAGAAAACCTAAGTGTTTTTTTGTTCAATTCCGCTACTTATGTTTAATTTTGATTAATTTTTTAAGCTTATATCGATATGCATGAGCTTGGAGTTTTTTTCTCATCTATCCTGATCAGATGAATTTTAGCCGCTGATACATAAAAATTTATATTCACATCATTACACATTAGTTTGATAACCTAAACAGAACAAGGTCTATCAATTTTGGGTGTAGGAAACACTCCTCCCATTGCTCATTGCATACACTTTGTAATAATATTTTACATAATAGTAGGAATTGTGAAACAAAAGAATCATGATTTGTGCGAGAAGAATGTTACAATATTGAATTTGATTTTAAGAGAAACTAAAAGAAGATTTGAAAAAATATTGATCTAATTACTAAATGCATAATAACTATTGTTGCCTATGAAGACATTTTGCACTTTAGAGGTAGACATTAAGGAAATCTTTTAGCATCAAAGCAATAGTTCTAGATTATGTAGTTTTTTTGAACCCATTGCAACATTTGCTGACTTGTTGAATCCATTCTTGAGAGAACCATGCACTGTTGGTTGAGCTTGAAGGAGATAGGGTATTTGATTTGCAGGAAGATGCTCTATTAGTCCAAACACAAACATCGGATTGAAGTTTCTGTATAAGGCTATGAAAGGAGCTTGAGTCTAGTCTGTCTTCATGAAGCTACCCCTAGTATCCCAGTCATCAGTATTTCACAAGCTGAAAGTATATTCTTATAGGCTACGTCTTTAGGACACTGATTGACTCCATGTCTTTGAACTTTTTAATGTGTGTACCACCCATTGAGAAGCTATAACACAATAATCATAAATTTTTTCAGTTAATCAATTTGTAGCAAGTAAAAAAATAGGGGGAAAATTTGGGGCAAAATAAAGCTAGTGGGGCTTAATTATGCATATATACTCACATGATACTCGGGATTCTAAAGGATTGAATAGGTTAGAAATCTACTCTAAGGTCAAACCATAATAGAATTATTGCTCTCTGTTACCCTTTCCTTGACTAAACACATTTGTATAAAGAATAAAAGGATCCCTGCTGAGATTTCCAAGGAACTTGAAATCAATTTCATTCCATGTTGAACCTTTTGAAAATAACTGCAGCTATATATTTATGCATATATTAGCATTTAAGATATCATCACCATCTATATGTCATTAAAAGAAGTTATGCACAACAAGCATTAACTGAGAATAACCTACATAGTGGGCTATGACTATGCCAACAGAATTGCCAGGGACAAGCTTGAGCTGTATCTCAAGTTTGCTAAAAAGATACTCATTATTGGAATTGAAACCCAAGCCAGAAGCTTTATAAAGGGAGATAGTAAGAGCTTCTCCATTGTTAACTATCTTATCACGACCATCTCTTCATGTGATGTCAAAATCTTAGTAGAACTCGTAATATTTAATTAAGAATATAGCTCTAGCCATTGTTGATCAAGAACGTGAATTCGCTCCAAATACAATAAGATGAACACCTCGTATAAGCTTTCTAGTCTATTTTCTTTTCTTGATAATTACCTTATAATAATGCACAAGTAATTCATATAAACTAGATTAGGGAACCTATACTAAAAGATTGATTAAAGTAGCCTTCTACCATTGAGGATTCTGTCTTCTAATTAGTTGCTGAACTAGAGTTTAACTCTTACAACTAGAGTTTTAACTTGAATAGGATTTACTAGATAATATTACCTCATTATTAAGTAAAATATTTGTCTCGGTCCACATAATTATTATGTGGGCCACATAAAGTTTAACATTTTCTCACTTGGTCCATATGATAAACCATGAACTTAAATAGGTGATAATTAAATCCAAAACTTTAATATGGCCATAAGTTACTCTAGCCCAATTCCTACTCAATTAAAGATTCACATATTATGAATCATGGCGGTAGCATTCTAAAGTGAATATTTCATTCCATGTATTACAATGCACGATCCTCTCTAAAAGAGCACTTTATTAGATAATATATTATGAATGAATTTTTTATAATCATTCAAGGTCCACTTGACGTGTAAACTTTATGTGCACAAACTGAAACATGTTCATAAACTCTAAAAATGTGAGATTAACAAATCAAAAAGGCCAAAATATATCTTGCCTAAATTTAATTAGCCCTATATGATCCACGTGAATTTTGAACTATTTTATCAACAATGCTTTAGTCATAGGATTTGCTATTATTAAATCTATACTGATGTGTTGGATATCCACTTCTTATAACAAGCTATTTTATATCTATTTGCTTGCTACAACTCTAATTTTTATCATTTTCAGAAAAGCATACTACATAAAAGTTGTCACAATATATCTTTAATAGCTTTGTTGACAATTCTCAAACTAGAGATATAATATCTCAACTTTATTGCTTGTGATATTACTTTATAATATAATTCCTTTGGTAGCTTTCATAGTCCAAGGCCAATATTACTTTAATATCTGCCAGTCACTTCTACTATAAACCTTATGTCAAGTTTCTTGTAAACATGATCATATATAAAGTTTGCAATACTATATGCATATGTTATGCCTTTCATATGCCCTTTTTTTCCAAATTATTTGGAGATATTGGCTCAAATTAAAAATACCCTTTACAATTTATGCCTTTGCAGGTGAATAGCTTTACATCCTAATTCTTCTTAAAACTGTCTTGATATGGGCTTCCTAAGATAGACTTAATGTCTTTTCTGATATATCTCTATAAATCTCTATGCTATGACATATGAGGCATCACCTGAATCCTTTATATCAAAGTTTTAAGAAAGACAAACTTTTATGTTATATAACAAAGCCAAATAACTATTTGAGAGAAGAATATCACCTCCATGTAGGACTAAAATTATGACTTCACTTCCACTAATTTTAAGGTATGTATATTGATCAATGACATCTTTATAAACCAAATAATGTCACAACATTTTGAAATTTTATACCATTAGTGGGATGTTTGTTTTAATCTATACATTTATCTTTCAAAGAAACCTTCAAGTAGAAACATGTATACCTCTTCGCAAAATCCTTATTCAAGCAAATTGTTTTCACTACCATTAAATGCAACTCTCAATCAAAAGTCAGCTACAAAAGCTATGATAATTTTAATGAAACTTTCTTTAAAAATTGGAGAGAAAATTCTATGGTAATTGACACCTCCTTTAAGTGAGGCCTTTGACCAGTAGTCTAACCATATAATGTTTAACATTACCAAATGGTAATTTAAGGAGTTATTGGACTTAAAGTTAGCTATTGATTTCATCTCTTTTCTTATAGCTGTATGCTAAAGTATGAAATTTTCACTATTCATGGCTAGTGAAAACCAGGTCATCTTTATATCCAATTTCAAAATTAGACTTATAAGTATACAACCAAGTCATAAAAATGACTATTTTCTTACCCATTGGATCTATTAATTCTATAATCATTTGTACATATTGTACACTTTTAGTCAGTGAGATTAATGATTTATTGTAAAGGTTGCACTTGATTTAATTGTTCTCCAATTAATTTTGTATGTTTGTTTTGAGAAACAAATAAGTCCTTTACAAAAGATCAATCTAAATAAATTTATTCCTTAATACCAATCTTACAAGAAAAATCACTTTCGCTGGACTCATGATCCATAAAAGAAACTTAACATTTTTAGCCTCAACAATTCTAGTTGAATATGAGAGATATTAAAACTTGTACCCTTTAGGTTAATTGGATAGGCAATAATTGCTAATTATTCTTGGATCCAATATCCTTATATTTGGGTTATAAGCCTTTACTTTAACTGGACAACCCAAGTTCATGAATGTCTTAAGCTAGATTCCAACTATTTCATAACTATAAAAAAGTTTTAGAAAACAATTTAGTTGGAACTTTAATAAAGACATCAATAGCAATTTTAATGCATCAATCCATTAACTAAAAAAGGTGTATGATCTCTAAATATTACAATGCTTTCTTTAGCTTCTTTTTATGGACTTGTGATTTTGTTTTTTTATCTCAATGCAACTAACTTAAGTGTCAAACTCAAGAGTTTCAAAAACTCCATCATTTTAATTTTCCTAAATTTCTATATGGAGATGTGACACAACCTTTATACCATAACTTTGAAGAAGTTCTTATCTGTAACACCTTTTCACTACCAGAAATCATAAAAATAGTTAACAAATTTATTTTCACAATTAGGATCCAAGTTAATGATGAAAAATCTGATAGAAAAATTTTATTTTGAAATTTCAATAATAGAATTTAAAGATTTAAATTCAAAACCTTTTTATCTAAGAAAATTTTTAAAATAAAAGATAAAACCCTTTTAAAGGTTTAAAGCAAATCTTGATTTTAAAAACTATCCTTATAGCCCTTAGCGATTTCTATAGTAAATGGTCGTCCTATTTTTCTTTGGTTTCCTTGATTTTATAAAACCTTAAATGGTTATACTTTATTCAATGTAAGTCCAAGCACTATGCATTACTGGGAACATCACCAAAGATATTCATGTAAAAGAGTTTACTTTTATTTTCGAGTCTTTTTTATATTTTAAAAGCAATCTTTCCTCATGTGTCTAAGTTAAAAAAAATGTAAGATTTGACGTCATTTTCTTTATTAGCATTTTTCTTTTTTCGCCTTTGTAACACATTTGCCTACTTGTCACGTTTTACTTTGAGTCACTAGATTAACTAAATCTAGTTTCTCATTTTTTAGTCTCTTTTCCTCTTGAACACATATAATTGAGGGCTCATTGATTGACCATTTTCTCTATATGTGTTTCTTACGGTTATACTTATTAGGAAAAAAGTTGAATATGTAAGTGACAAGAAATTTACTCAAAAAACTTAATTCCAAAAGCTTAAGTTGGGCAACAATGTCTCTCAAATCTCATAATATGCTCATACATAATTTTTATAATTATTACACTTTGTTTGTCAGATTTAATAATTTGGTTTTTAGTGACTTTACAATAATCTTTGACCTTATAATAATTATGATGAATTCCCAAATTGATTTACTATTATAGAGTTAATGTACATCATCCTTAAACGGTTAGATTACCCCCACTGTATATCGAAGTCTATTTTCCTTTTGCATACTTTATTCATTGAGGATAATTTATCCACTCGAAATGCTAAGTCAAGGTCCTTATACCAAAATAACTTAATTTACTCCTTTATTAGAGTAATTTTTATCATCGAATAACATTTAATTCTAGCAACCTTATTAATCAGAATAGTAAAAATTGCTACAAAATGCAAGGAACTATACTTTAATTGAATAAAATACTTTATAGTCAAATGTAAATCCAATCATTCCTATGGGTAGAGGTGCATCATGCATATGAATTTACACCACTTTAATGATAAAATAATAACTTTAAAATAGCAAAATTAAATAAGCTATAACTGTGGGCCTAGAAAACTTTAACTTTGATGCCATATTGTTTTATCCTTTAAGTATTTTACAAAATTAATTATTTTCTTGTAGGGCCAAATAACTAATTTGATGGTCTAACATTTTATGGATGTCATATTCTCTTTATGTGATTTTTTAAAGAAAAAACTTTGTTTTAAATAACTACTATTTATCTAAATCAATTAACTAAAGCCGTTGTAGTTACTCTTAAGTTAATAATTTAGAGCTGTAATAATAACTTATAATATATATGCAAAAAATTTAATGCATATCACAAATAATTTTTTATCGTGCCATGTTTCTTGTGTAGTTATTTAAAGGAAACCTTATTTTAAATAACTATCAATTGTCATCTAAATCAACTAATTTAAGATGCTATGGCTACTCTTAAGTTAGTGATTTAGATCTTTAATAATGACATCCTTAATATATGCATAATTCTTTATTACTAATCAATAATTGCCGATGAATATAATATTAAATCATGTTAACTTATTGCAATTATAGCATAAATAATTGCATATTAATATCATCCTCCTTATGTAGTTTGTTAAAGAAAATTTTATTTTAAATAACTACTAATTTAACTAAATCAATTAACCTAAGATGCTATGACTATTCCTAAGCAATTGATTTAGATTTTTTATAATGACATAATACATGTATATCATAAATAATTGCATACATGATTTAATAACTTAAATATATATCAAATAAATCCATGGCATAAAACTTTATTATTATTTACCGTATGTAGCTATTTAAAAAATTACTTATTTTAAATAACTATCAATTTATCTAAATCATGTAACTTAAAATGCTTTGGCTAATACCAAACGAGTGATTTAGATCCTTAATAAAAACATCGATTTTTTATGTAATAAAAATTTACATAGTACAATGGAATTTCTAATTATAATGCTATAATTGATTAAAAAAATATGACTTAATATATGACATGCATCCTTAAGTCACATAAAAATATGCACAAGATCAAAAAGTATTTATTTCATGACATATAGATATGCACGTTTACATTTTAATTCCAACAACAAACTTTATCATACAAATATATGCACTTAAGATTGAAAGTACGAATTTTTTGAATGCTTACAGGGAGAGTACATACTGCCATAATGTTCTCAATATACCAAAATATTTTATCATGAAATAAAATCACAGAATATTTATGCATAAACATATTTATTATTTAACTAAACATAAATATTAAATAATAAATATTTTATATAATTTTAAAATTTCAAAAAATTATAAAATATCATAGAATATTAGGATACGAAAAAAATTGAGGTTGAAATGAGCTCGGGATGGTATCGCACGCGCCACAGGTGCCACCTAGGGCACGTGGGCTTCGATTGGGAAAAAGTCCCAACCTTTCTTCTTCCTCCAGCTGGCTAGTCTCAACTGGATTTTTCTGACCTGTTTAGGTCTGTTTCTTGTTTTTGGATGGCTTTTTCATATTTTTTGAACCTTATTTATGCAATTAACATCACAAAAACATGATTTACATGAAATCTACGTAGCCTATGCGTCAATTCTTAATAAAATAAAAAGAAAATCGTTATCAAACAATTAAAATTGTATGATTTTCACAACTTTTATCAGACTTGATTTTAATATATCATAAATTTTCTCGTTTTAATCTTCTTTTCTTTAATCATAGGACTTAACAAAGTAGATAAATGATTAATCTATTAAAACCCTTTATTAATTTTGATTTTATATGAGTTAATCAAGAATTTAGTAATGAAATTTTAATAAATATAATATACAAGCAAATTTATGGTATATACTTCGATACATAAATATAAATTATGAGATTAATCATAGCATGTTAAAAATTCAATTTCATGCTTTTACTATAATTATTATAATTCGTTTATCCTTATTATGAGTTATTTAATTGTTTATGCATAAACAATATATGCATGAGAAAAAAATTTGTTTTTAACGGATCTTACTAGGCAATCGGAAAAATAAAGCTAGAAAGCTTGGCTTTGATGCCACATTTAATATTTAAATTAAGAATGCACCTCTTGCCATTATTGATCAAGAGTACGACCTCACTCTAAATACACGAAAATGAACAACTCGTATAATCTTTCTAATCTATTTTCTTTTCTTGATAATTATCTTATGATGGTGCACATGCAATTTATATAGATTAGCTACCTATATTAGTAGAATAATTAGAGTTATATCCTATCATTAAAGAGACTGTATTCTAATTAGACGTCAAAGTAGAGTTTAACTCTTACCATTAGAGTTTCAACTTGAATAGGGTTTACTAGATAATATCACTTTAATATTAATTAAAATATTTATCTTATTTTTTAATTATTATGTGAACCATATAAAATCTAATAGCAATTACCGGCATAGGCTGCCGTCATACATCCAACTATAAGAGGCAGAAGCCAATTCAAATTGAAACGGGAAGCAGAATCCACGCTTGTTGACGAAGAAAGTATGTATTTAAACTTTATATATGAGAAATTTGTTGCTACTTGGCGATTTGAATGCGGTGACTGCGAAGCATATATCATAAGTCGGTATTTGTAATGTGAGAATGTGATATCAAAAAAAGCTAAAGTTTGGGAAAGGCAGAGGAAGGTCCTGTCAGCTTGGTTGTAAGTAGTTGTTGAGTAGGGACTTGGAAAGTACATAAAAACAGCTGTCAATATTTCTCATAGTGCACAAACACGTCCCTACCAAGACAGGGATACGACGTGACGCGGTTTTACACTCTCGTTTGGGAAGACACAGCAAAGATGCTGTAAAAGCCTTATTATAAGCTTGCAGCCGCGAAGTTACTGTCTCGATCACTAGGATATAAAATAAGATGTAAAATATTGCATTTGGCCGCTTCAAAATTTGATAATGTTGCCCTTCCCCATTATAAAATTTTCTAAATTTTGCCTCTTTGTAACATTGATATAAACTCCTATGGAAAAAAAATCAACATAGGTGAAATTATTTATAATATCATTTAAAATTTAAATTTTGGTAACGAAAGAGGTGCCAGTTTGTAAGCAATAAATAGTGTAATAGAATTCATTATTTTGATATCTAATGCAATTGAAGGACTGAAACCCGTAATAGTTTGAAGTATGAGATGAAGGGTGATGCCACAGACATGGGTCAAATGGTGGACTGACTGATAAAGAAAAAATAATTGTAAAAAGTAAGAAAGGAGATGAGATAAAATTGAGCAATAATTTCCTCCACCTTTTCTCCTATTGGCTTTCCATCTCCAACAAGTTTCGTGCTTCAATATAGTTAATAGAATTCATAGAGTTCAAAGTAAATTAGTTTTGAATTTTTTTTATCTCCTTGTTCATTGAAACTTGTCAAAGTTGCACAATTCAACATATATATATATTATATAATATGACAAATAAAAAAAATGTACTTAATTAAATTTACTATAACTTTTAACTTTTTGAAAAAATACAAATCGGATGCTAAAGGGAGTGACTCTCTTTTCTATTAAATAGTTCATAAGAAAAAGCCGAAATTTCGTTAAAAATACGTATTTCGATGGAGTTTTTGGTCACACAGTCTAACGGAAATGCTGAAATGCCAAAAATATTCGGTCAGAAACAAATTCCGTTTCCAACTTGTTATTTCCAGCTAAATTTTCCGATCACAATGCATTTCCGAAAACAGTTGATATTTCGGACAATTTATGGTCAATTTTCTCACTTGCTTTGCATTCAAGAGAGGCAGTCCAATTTATAAAGAGCAGTAGATATGAAAGAAAAGAGATATATACATTGAAAAATAGGAGTAGAGATAAAACTTGAAAGAACTTAGGTAGGCTGATTAGATGAATTTTAGGTGCTGGTAGAAGTTGGAATTTATATCCGCATTGCTTCACATTCATTTGATTATCGTAAAAGATGAAACAGATCAATTTTTGCAGAAAACACTCATCCCATTTGCTCATCTCATACACTAAAGTTATAACGTTTTATATAGAAAAATAGTAGTGGGAATCGTAAAGAGCCATGATTTCTGTATGAAGATTGAAGAATATTACAATAATGAAAATTATTTGTAGAGAATAAAATTGAAAGAATATCAATCTAATTTATCAATGCTTGACAACTATGGTTGCCCTTAGGACATTTGACACTCTGGAGGCAGACCTTGAGGAAATCTCTTGGCATCAGTGCAGTAGTTGTAGATCATGTAATTCTTCTGCACCCATTGCAATCTTTGCTGACTTGTTGAATCCATCTCTTGAGAGAACCATGCACTGTTGGTTGAGCTTGAAGAAGGTGTGGTATTTGATTTGCAGGAAGATGCCCCATTAGTCCAAACACAAGCATCGGCATTGAAGTTTCTGTATGAGGCTGTGAAAGGAGCTTGAGTCCAGTCTGTCTTCACCAAACCACCCCTAGTAGCCCAGTCATCAGCATTCCACAAGCTGGAGTATATTCTCATCGGCTGCATCTTTGGAAATGGGACGCCAATTGACTCCATGTTTTTGAACTCTCTAATGGGTGTACCGTCCACTGAGAAGCTACAACACAGCAATAACAAATTTTTATAAATCAATCAATTCGTAGTAAGCAAAAGAAAAGGCAAAATTTGGGGCAAAATAAAGCTAGTGGGGCTTTATTATGCATATATACTCACATGATGCGCTGGGGATTCCAGAGAATTGAATAGGTGTGGAAATCTGCAGTTGGGTCAAACCAGAGATAGAACTGTTGCTCTCTGTTACCCTTTCCTTGGCTGAACACATTTGTATGAAGAATATACGGATCCCCGCTAAGATTTCCAAGGAACTCGAAATCAATTTCATCCCATGTTGATCCTTTCGAAGATAACTGCATGAAGACAAAGATATACGCATATATCAGAAATTAAGCTATTATTATCACCATCTATATTTCTCCTTGAAAGAAGTTGTGGAAACAAGCATTAATTGGAGAATAACTTACATAGTAGGCAGTGACTGTTCCAGCAGAGTTGCCAGGAACAAGCTTGAGCTGCATATCAATCTTGCCAAAATGATATTCATTCTTGGACTGGAAACCGGAGCCAGAAGCTTTATCAAGAGAGAGAGTGAGAACCTCTCCATTGTTGACTATCTTACCACGGCCATCTCCCCATGTGATGTCAAAATCTTGGTAGAAGTTGCTGGCGGAGGCCGCCATCAGACAACCAACTATAACAGGCAGAAGCATTGTCAAATTGAAACTGGAAGTAGAACCCATGGTTTTTTACTAAGCAAAGGTTGTGTTTAAATGTGAGAAATTTGTTTCTGCTTGGCGATTTGAATGCATTGATTGCAAAGCATTTGTCAAAAGCCGGTATTTATAGTGTGAGAATTAGAATGTGATCGCTAGAAAAGCGGAAGTTTGGGAAAGGCCGAGGAAGGTCCAGTCAGCCTGATTGTGAACAGTGTTGGGTTGGAAAGTAAACAAAAAAAGGCTGTCAGCATTGCTCACACCAGACAAACTCGTCCCTACCAAGACAACTTATGACGTGACGCGGTTTTACGTTGTCATCTGGGAGGAATGTGCAAAGGTCCAGCAAGAGCCTTATAAGCTTGTAGCTGCCAAGTTTCTGTCATAATCAATAGGATAGCACACCAACAGTAACAGCCTGTTAGATGTTGTCCTTTTCATTAATTCATAGGTTCAGCTTGCATATACACCGCCAACAACCGCAAGTGGCATCATAAAGACAAATGCCTTCGTAAGAAAATTATAAAACCTAAATGAATTGTTAATTATTCAAGTCTACACTCTTATTTACAAGAAAAATATGTAAAATCTTGTATTTGGCAGCTTCAAATTTTGATAAATTTTTGCCACCCCTTCATAGAACTTTATGAACTTTTGCCTCTTTCTAATACATACATTTACATCAACTGCTAACTTTATCTTCTGCACTATTACGCCTAATTAATTTTCTAATTTTCTGAATTAGTATGAACTCACTTTTTAAATTATAAGCACCGACGTTTATCTCTTTCTGTGAGTCAAAGTTTCATCTCGCCCGGTATAATATAATGTAACTGCCTTGAATATTCCTAGCCTAGGCAAAATCTTTTTCTCAAAATCTTAGGTGATCTGCCCCTAAAATATTTTTCTTATCAGGCAACTTTGCATCATATATCTATATTATTATAAAACTTTTAACTTAATGATATTAAATTTTTCGGATGTTGATAAAAAATCGAAAGTTTCATAAATTAATTATAATATTATAAAGATGTTTTTGTAGTTTAAAGTTCTTATATAATATTTTAAAAAAACCTTATCAACTCTCTTAATAAAACTATCATTTTTTCAAAAAATACAATTATTGTTTTTTTAAAAAAATACCATCCTCCCTTAAAAACTACCTCTCTTTTAAAAAATTATCATTCCATTAAAAGAACTATATATATATATATATAGTTATATAGTTATATTACCTAAAGATTTTTATTCAACCAACATAATGGGTGTAACATAATACAGTTTAATTTATTCAAAATTGGAATATGCATTCAGGCGAAATATCTCACAAGGTAATTTTTTTTTTTTCTCAAAGCCAAAGCTAGATGTGTTTATGGAGTGAATTAGGTTCAAAAATCTGCATTACTATTTACAAAATAAAATATTTTAAAATTTTAATTTTATATTAATATTTATATATTTTTATAATTAAATTTAAATTTAAAAAATTTATTAAATAAATAATAATTTAAATCGAATCAGATCAATTTTTGTTAAAAAATCTCATGTCTAAACTTAATTATAGATATATCTAATTGAAACTGGTTATCTATTATTATAATTTTTTTCTTCTGCCAAAGTTTAGCTGGTTGTGCATCAAAAACAAGAGCACTATAAAAAAAAAGTAGTAATATATATAAATATATAGCAGGAAAACACATTGAAGGTCGAGCTATCCAGCCAAATTTGAGTTTTATCTTATATTAAGAATGTTTAATAAAAATTTTAAATTTAAAAAATAATTTATGTAAAAAAAAATTATTTTGTTAAATAAATTACATCTTAGATATAAAAAATCTTGATTTGAGCCCAACTTGAATTTAATTCAAATAATATATTCTATTTAATATTTATGTTTTACAATGTACTTATA
>JBBYHO010000008.1:9624742-9639606 GCA_038382025.1 Adansonia gregorii | reverse complement strand
TATATATATATATATATATCAACATATCTTCCATTCTTAAAAATTGTGTATCAAGTTTGCTTGATATAAGGAGCATATTGTGGCACCCGTAACTGGAAATATGGGCTAAATTTATTTTAATTATGAAATTATTCATAATTTATTTAGATTCTAATTTAGATTATGAGATAGCTTTGAGCTTTTAGGAAAAAAAAGGAAGTGAATTTCATGAAGCTTACTTAAGATTTACTTAACTAATAACTTGCCATTTGACGTGCAAATACGTGTAACAAGTTAAAGCTAAAAATGTAACAAATATATGTTATTAAATCATGGAGGATCCCTTCTTTTTCCTCATGTTCTTAGGTTTTACAGCATCTTTCAACGTTTTCGGCCCTTTCACCTGCATTTCAATTTTAGATGCATCAACAGCTGATGGCTTCGGATTAACATCGTTGTATGGTCCCTGTCGTTCAGCTTCAATAGACTTTTCCTCGCCACTTGATCCCTTTTTCTTATGGGCAGTTGACAAACCTACAAATTCCATGGGTGAGACGACACAGTAATGACTTCTATCAAGCTTGTTTAGATCAAAGTTAACCAAAGTTATCCTACTCGGAATCCAGTGAAGAACAGTAAAGAAACCATTTATCTAAAAAAAGTGTCAATAATCATTCACCAGCTACAAGGGCATTTCAATTTTGCAGAAAATGGACCTTCATATGGTCAACTTCATTTTATCTATTCCTAAACCTAAGTGACGTTTAGATACTCGTAAAAGAAAAGAACCAACTCTAGTAGCAGTTTCTATGCAGGTACTCTTATCAACTCATTGTTTAGGTACTCGTTCTTGATTGTCAAATGGTAAAAGGCTTTTGTCTTCGAAGTTTCTATCACTACATCTAAGTCCTTGGTATAAATCATAGTCTAAATCTTGTTAAGATCCCAACTGCACCATTTTTATGAGAAACGAAGATTACCAATGAAGTGAATGTGGTTTGCAGTGAGATGGGTTCCGCAAACGGGGAGCAAGAAGTCAGTAAATAGTTGTTTCAACTTGCGCAAAATAAAGCCAAAGGCTGGATCCATCCTTGAAGGAAATAAATGAGACCAAGAACTTGAGGATAGTAAAAGTGCAACAGTCAGATGACACAAACAAACACACGCAAGCAGACACCGGTCAATTCATTTTATTGGGGGCATGAAAAGAAAAATTCAAGTGAAAAATTACATACCCTGTGAAGCTAGTGAAGCTTTTAGAAATTCTGGATCAACGCCCTTTGAGTAGGGATCCCTGAGAAGCAAGAAAATGTTTTAGCATTATTAGCAAATATAACAGCTCAATAACTTAAGTCTAAAAAAAAATTTGTGTTCTTTTTACTTCCAACAAGATTATATATCGTTGCAAAACTCGAGTAGAACAAATGGATGCGGCAAGACATGAAGTGAGGACTTAAACAAGCACTATAATAATGAAAGTCTCCAAAACACATACCCAGAATCAACTGAATAGAAGGGAATTTTCCTACCCATATAATGAGAAGTATAACATTCATTCCCCATATAATGAGAAGTATAACATTTCTGTAAAGAAATTCCAATTAGTCCCGCAAAGCATTATGTGAGAAAGCTTATTCCTTGTTTGAATCATATTGAACTCTTGATATGTATTCCTTGATAAATTCTTCAATATCTTTCCTATTGTTGAAGCACAGAACAAGAGGAAAAAAAAAAAAATCACAACATGACTTATCATGATCCAGACATTAGAAGATGTTCCGGTCAAGGATAACTTCAATCAATCAGATGCATTATATCAATTGTAATCCAAATAAAACTACTCTAATAACTTATTCATCATGCCATATTGCTCCATCTCATTGTTATTATTAAAAACTCCAATCAGTGACAAAGTAACCTCAAGTTAAAATGCATAGCATAGATCAAGGAAACCACCCTTACACCAATGGTAATCGATTACAAACTGTTTATGCTTCTTCTCACGGGCTTAGGTTAAGGTAAATACAGTTCAACAGTTCCCTAGAAATTCAAAAAATCGTGAAACAATTATATATATACATATATATATATATGAATATATGACTTGCTTGAAATCTTACCAACTTGATGGGGTGCTGGTAAATTTGACACGATTGCCATCTGCCCCTCTTCTGAATGATTTGGCTTCAACTGCATCACTATTATTTTGACTTACACAGCTTTCCCCTGATACAAGCTTTAACTTCTCCATATATTTACCTGCCAACTCACTGATGCCCTTATAATCAAGAGTTTGGTTGTGGTTCTCTTTTACATTAGTACCAACACAAGTAGGCTCACGCTTGATCTTCCGTAGATCTCTTTCTGAGTTGTATGTTTCAACCTACATCAATTTATTGAACAAGAATTATTGTGAGGCAGACAACAGAAGCTCAATGTGCAAAACGCTACTTGAAAGAAGTAACACGCTCAAAGAGAAAGAATACGTTTCCCCCACTAGATGCATACTAACAACAGAAAATTTGGAAGTGGAGTTTTCTATTAGATAGAAAGTACATATGTAAGAACAAAAGAAAATCGCTTAGCCGTCCAACTGTTGCACTACTCGATTCCTCAGAAGCTTTCCATTTTTTTTTCCTAGCTTGGTATTTACTGGCTCATGCCATAAGCAGTTGCATCCATTCAATAGATGATGAGATATGGAAAATAGGACTAGAAGTAATATAACCTGAAGTGCAATCTCACGTCCTAGCTTTGAAAAAAGTGCATTTACATATGCAAAAGTTGTTGTCCCTACCTTTAGCAGCTTAAAATAAAAAATATGAACAAGTGGTGTGAAGCAATCATGTCGAGAAACAAAACAGTTCAACCTTATTAGGAAAAATGCAAAAAGAAAAAAAAAAATTGGTTAAAAATGAGCAAGTGCGTAAGATGTAACACCTAGTTAACATAATTGTTCTATAGAAAAATAAAACAAGCATGTTGTTAGCTAACAATATTGTTTGTTTTTCAATCTAAATGCTTTTCTAACAACTTTAGGATGCAAAAAGCATGTGGTAAAAGTAATAACCAAAAAGTCTAATTCAATAGCATATTGCCATAAATACTCAAAAATCACTTCGTTGACAATTTGCCTTTCATAGCTACCAATTAAGATATATAAACAAATTATCAGGGTACGACTGGCAAATACAATGAGCAGTTGAGATCCATTTCCCCTCAAGTTTCAAAAGACCATCCAGGAGGGAAAAAAAAAAAAAAAACTTACCGCTGCTTTTATCTGCTTTGTTATATCTGAAGCCTTTGTGGTAGCAAGTTGCAAACATTGCATAATATCTCTCTGACTGACGCCTTCTCCTCCAGCTTTTTGAATTGCACAAATATCACCATTTGCGTTAACGGTAGCAATCATTCTTCCAGCCATAATAGCCTCCTCTTTGTGGGTGGGATCTATCACCTTCATGACATTTCATCACATCCAGAAGCCAAGCATACAAACTTTAGCTTTTACCAAGATGTATCACTTAAAAGTAGCCCGAAAGTTAAAAAAAGTTTACATACCACAACGCTCTCATCAATAAAAAATCCAAAAGTAACCGCTATAGGAAGATGATGTACTATCAGAGGAAGTGGGTCTCTCATCTATCAAAAGAAAAGGCATTGTTAAGAACTATTGGCTGCAATATACGATTTAGTCAAAAGCATATAGGCTGAAATTAATAAATACATAAATAAAATAAAATAAAAGAGAGAAGTATAACAGCAATAATTAGTAATCTTCAATGTGTGAAACAAGATCATTAAAATCCAGACTCTTTAAGGGGAGGGGGGGTTTCTAAATTCCAGATTACACTTGGATGAATAGGGATTTAAGGTTTTTAACAATACTAAAAAGGGAAAGTGTTTGAAGATATATTAGTTAACTTGGATATGGAGACATTGGCTAGAAGCAAAGACGATGGCACCACACTTTTCCCGACAGCATGTAGATATGAAGAGAGATATAGAGAAGCAGAATAACTAATTGCTCATTTCCACCAAAACCAAACGACTAACTAACATTTTCATCGAACAAGGCCCAAAAAGATGCTGAGACAACACAGATTATAATTTCAAATAATAAATTCTTAAATAAACAAATAATATTATCTTCAACCTAAAACACATATAAGACATGGAAACATCCAAAGGCACTGTATATCCATAATTGATGAAAATTGCATAAAATAAAATTTTGGCAAACCTCTATTTACTTTAGAAAATTTCTTGCAGCAAGACTGAGCCCGTGTAATTGAGCTAAATCATCTTGAGGGAATATTTACATTGAATTTAATAGCTCAGAGCCTCAGACCTGCAGCAACTTGATTGGTTTACTTAGGTGCAAATTCAACAGAATTATCATGCTTTAAATAGACTCAGAGTAGTCCTTTTACAAGCTTGATTAAAGCAGTCTGTGGACAACTGGAACCAACTAAACAACTACGGCTGAAGAGAGGTGAAAGCAGGGGAACTGATTACCAAATGAAACCACATCGAAGCTAATCAAATGTTGAAAAAATTAACTTCTGGAAACAACACATTCTTCAGAATCTACTTGAAGAATGAATAATCATAACTAATTTGTATCCACAACAACAATACCATCTGACGTTACATGAGATCATAGGAGGATTAGAGTTGACCCTGAAAATTGCATAAGATATAACTATGATTGACTATTGTTAGGAGGAAAGGGATATTATCTGTTTTAAATTGTAGATAGCTGTAACTTGATTCCTTAAATCAAGGAATTAGTCATGCTAGAGATAAGATAGTTGACTTAGGCAATTTAAATTAGAGTTTTCTAGTTTCCTTGTCTATCTAGGACATTATATTTGAAGGTTCAGACCTACTGTATAAATAGACCAAAAAAAAGCTTGTAAAACACACAGCAATAAGAAATTTACTGATTTAGTTTCAGTCTTCATCATGGTATCAGAGCTTTAGGAATTTTTCCTAGAGTTCATTCAATTTTTTTTTTTGGCCTTAATTGTCATACTGTCAAGTTTTCTTAGGCCTTCATTGCCTTCCTTTATTCAACAATTCCTTTTAGCCTTTATTGCCATTTGTCTTAGAAATCTTACCCCTTAACCCAAATTATGGCTGAAATTAAGGCACCCTACGAGGAAAATGTTATGCACTCACCTAGAGAATTACAAAATATCCAGGCAGCCTCTAGGCTAACTAAAAAAAATTATTTAAAAGCACCCTACGAGGAAAATGTTATGCACTCACCTAGAGACTAACAAAATATCCAGGCAGCCTCTAGGCTAACTAAAAAAAATTATTTAAAATGGTCACAATTTATCCAGACATATCTTACGGGGAAAGGGAAACCAAGGCACTTGATGGGAACAGGTTTGGAGCCAAAGGATCCAAAATTTGCTGCATGAGATGAAGCAGACGCTATGGTGATGTCATGGTTGTGGAACTCCATGGGTCCCGAGATAAGCGACACATATATGTTCCTATCCACAGCCAAAGAAGTCTATGACACTGTTAGACAAACCTATTCGAAAGCCTGAGATGCAACACAAGTATACAAGATTAAAGTCAAGGCTAGTGCCATGAAACAAGGAAAAAAACAGTGACCGAGTATGCAAACTCTCTGTAGATTTTGTGGCGAGAACTCAATCACTATCGTTGCATCAAAACTAGATGCCTTGAAGATGCTGCGATACTGGAGAGTTTCATTTAAAAAGATCGGGTGTATGATTTCCTTGCTGGACTCAATAGTGAGTTTGACCAAGTTCGAGTTCAAATATTTGGTAAGGAAGAATCACCATCACTAAATGAAACTATTTCCTTAACACGAGCAGAAGAAAGCCGCAGAGAGGTTATGCTAGAAAGTCAAGATGGATCAGCTATGGCAACAAGGACAGAAACAGTACCTATGCATGATGGAAGAAAGGCGGACTTATTTAGATCCTTAAAGATTGTTGGAAGGGACAATAAGGATACTCTCTAGTGCACCTATTGCAAGAAGTCGAGCCACACCAGAGACAAATGCTCGAAATTGAATGACAAACCAACCACTGCAAGTTAAGATTGGGGTTATAAAGGACAGCAGAAGGGATAGACCCAAGCTCACCAGGTTGTAACACAGTCAGATTCAATTCTCGAGCAAGGGGAGCTCAACAAAGAAGAGATTGAAAAGCTGAGAGGTCTATTAGGGGCTCTAGGTAGTCCAAAACCAAGGAGGCATGTTCATTGATACTCTCAAGTAAGTCCCCTCTTCTTTGTGGTCTAAATGCTTCAGAAAATGTTTCCTCCAACTCCTGGATCATTGATTCAAGGGCAACTGATCACATGACCCATTCACCATCACAATTTATTACCTATTCCCCTTATCCTAGCAATAGGATAATTCTAGTAGCAGACGGATCATCTATTACTAGTGCAAGCTTACTTGACATTCAAATTACACGTCAGCTCATTCTTAAAAATGTGCTTCATGTTCCTAAGCTATCCACTAATTTGATATCTATCCAGAAAGTTACTGATGACACAAATTGTGATATTATTTTCTATCCTACCCATTATGTGTTTTAGGATTGGATCTTCGGGAAGAAATTTGGACTTGCTAAGGAAAAGGATGAACTCTACTACCTTGAAACCATAAGCAAGTCGACTAGTGTCAACGAAAGCATATCATTGATTCAGGAACAAAGATGTTATTTGGCTCTACCATTATAAGTTTGGTTATTCGTCATTTAGAGTACTACAAAGAATGTTCCCATCTTTATTCAAAGAAATAAATGTTCAAGATTTTCATTGTGATGTGTGTGAGTTTGCAAAGCACAAACGAGTGTCCTTCCCTATTAGCAATAAAAAACTTCAATACCATTTCATTTAGTTCATACTGATATCTGGGGGCCCTCTATCAAAGTGGTTTACGTCATTTATTGACGATTGCACTAGAGTTACTTGGGTTTTCCCACTCAAACACAAGTATGATGTGAGGACTGTCCTACCAAATTTTCATACTATGGTATAAAACTAATCTGGGGTAAAAATAAAATGAATTCGATCTGACAATGCCCGGGATTATTTCAACCAGTTTTTATCTTCCTATTTTCAAAAGGAAGGTATCATTCATGAATCATCTTGTATTAACACCCCACAAGAAAATGGGATTGCTGAAAGAAAGAATGGTCACCTACTAGCCACTGCCCAAGCCCTCCTATTTCAACAACATGCACCAAAAACATATTGGAGGGAAGCCATCCGAACAACTACTCACATCATAAACAGATTGCCTTCCAAGACGTTAGAATTTAAAATACCAATATAATTTCTTGCTAAATTCTACCCTAACATGAATGCCTCAAACAATCTCACACCTAGAGTCTTTAGTTGCACTTCCTTTGTCCATGTCCATAGCAACAATAGAGGGAAACTAGATCCTAGAGCTATCGAGTGTGTCTTTTTGGTATACTCATTTACTCAAAACGAATACAAGTGCTATCATCCACCTACAAAACGGTTTTTTGTTATTGCTGATGTCACTTTTGAGGAAAGAACACCCTACTTAGCCGTATCTTCAGAGGGGGCAATCACTAGTGGAAGATAAGGATGGGGACAACTTCCTAGTAGAACAGCAGCCTTTACCTACGCTGGTTTTACTGACCCAATCTACCTAAACTCCAACACAACATCAATCTACCCAAACTCAAACACAACACCAGTCCTAGCTTATAGAGTCACAATTCCAACCTACCCAGTCTCAATCATAGCCTATACAGCCACAGTCTCAACCTGTTTTTGACACTTGGAGATATGAACAGGTGTATTCAAGGGGAAGAGTTCCAAATTCTAAACTTGAACAAGTCCAAGATTCTTCTTCTAGGCATGGAAATGAGGTAAGCACTACATCTGACCTACTTCTGAAATAGATGCTGATCTTTATCTACCAATTGCCCTGAGGAAAAAACCTAGAGAATGTACTAAACACTCTTCATATCCAATCTTAAATTTTGCGTCTTTTGATAATTTTTCTCCATCCCATAGGACATTTCTTGTGAGCCTAAAAACTATCTCGGTTCCTAAAACTTTATCTAAAGCATTATCCAAAGAAGAGAGGAGGGAAGCTATGAGAGCAGAAATGGAGGCACTAGAGGAACACAGAACTTAGGAAATTGTGTAACTACCAAAGGGAAAAAAACCATTGGGGTGTAAATGGGTATTCTTGAAGTATAATGCAGATAAGAAACTAGAGAGATAAAAAGCTAGGCTGGTAGCTAAAGGTTATATTCAAACTTATAGGGGTAGACTACCAAGAAACCTTTGCCTTGGTTGCAAAATTAAATACAGTAAGAGTCTTACTGTCATTACTTGCCAATCTTAATTGGGATCTACAGCAATTTGACGTTAAAAATGCACTCCTACATGAGGACTTAGAGGAGGAAATATACATGGATATACCACTCGGTTTTGGGACAACATGGAAAAAGGGAAAGTGTGCAGACTACAGAAGGCATATATGGCCTTAAGCAATCTCTAAAGGCTTGGTTTGGGAGATTTGCAAAGGTGATGATAACCAACAGATACAAGCAAAGTCAAGGGGATCATACTCAATTTATATAGCACTCAAAAAACAGTGGAAGTTACAGTTTTGCTAGTATATGTTGATGATGTAATAGTAACTGGAAATGATGAATCTGAAAAGAAGTCCTTAAGGCAGTGTTTGATCAAAGAGTTTGAAATTAAGCAATTGGGAAGATTGAAGTACTTCCTAGGAATTGAGGTGGCACATTCTAAACAGGGCATTTTCATATCTCAGCAGAAGTATGTCGTTGATCTCCTAAAAGAGACAAGAAAGTTAAGACGTAAAACTTGCCCCTACACCAATTGATCCTAATCACAAGCTAGGGGAAGCGGTAGAGAGATGTACCAAAGGCTGGGTGGAAAACTTATCTACCCATCACATACAAGGCTAGACATAGCTTATGTTGTTAGTGTAGTAAGTCAGTTTATGCAAAATCCAAAGGCAGTCCACCTACAGGTTGTCCATAAGATTCTACATTACTTAAAAGTTAATCTAGAGAAAGGGATATTGTTTTGAAGAAATACAGGAATAGCACTCGAAGCCTATACAAATGTAGACATGCAGAATCTCCGGTAGATAGAAGATCAACTACAAGCCGCTGCACCTTTCTTGGAGGTAATCTAGTTGCATGGAGAAGTAAAAAGCAAAACATAGCGGCAAGGTCAAGCGCTAAAGCAGAATTTAGAGCTATGGCCCAGGGTATATGTGAACTACTATGGCTAAGAATACTTCTAAAGGACCTGAAGATAGGGGGAGATAAGCCTATGAAACTCTACCTATGACAACAAGTTGGCAATAAATATTGCACACAATCCTGTGCAACATGACATGACTAAACATATAGAGATAGATAAGCACTTCATAAAAGAAAAACTTGAGAGTGGTCTGATTTGCATCCCATATGTGACTACAAAAAATCAGCTGGCAGATGTGTTCACAAAAGACTGCATACTATTCAGTTCTAGGACAGTATTTCCAAGCTAGGAATGAAAGAAATCTATTCTCCAGCTTGAGAGGGAGTGTTAGAAGGAAAGGGATATTATCTGTTTTATATTGTAGATAGCTGTAACTATTTTGTAATTACTAAGGATTCCTTTAATCAAGGAATTAGTTATTCTAGAGATAAGATAGTTGACTTAGGCAATACAAATTAGAATTTTCTAGTTTCCTTCTCTATCTGGGACACTATATTTGAAGGTTCAGACCTGCTGTATAAATAGAACTAAAAACAGCTTGTAAAACAGACAGCAATAAGAAATTTACTGATTCAGTTTCAGTTGTCATCAACTATGTTATCACCCATGAGGCTTCAACAACAAACTAGTCAAACAGATTCCAGATTGATAAGAAAAGTAATGAATCTAATTTGCATGAGGCACATACTCCTTGCTGAAAACTTGAAGGGCATACCTACGATCCTCAAAATAGCACATGCTATCAGCATCTGAAACTTTAAAAGGAAAAAATAACCAATTCCAAACATAATATGAAAAATAATAGATGCTTTAAATGACGTACATACTCTTTGCTAAAAGTTAGTAAGGCATGAGCAATCCAATAAAAGAACTAATTCAATAAAGGCATTCGGAACTTCAAATGCAAAAGCATCAAAATGTAGGTCTCAAAATTCACTAAATTCTTATTAATAACCAAAGAAGAACTGACAGAACAAAAGTTCAATGTCAAGATTCTGGAAAAATCACCTCAGGTGGATGTATTATTACTTCCTGACCATCTTCTTCTCGTAGCGAACATTCAGGCCTCCGAAAGGTCATAAGAGCAGCCAAAGCAGCAATATTGGCTGCATCAACCAGGTTACTGTTTGCAAAAAAGGCATATTGATAAAAACATAGTAAACATTCCAAATCAAGGGGAAAAACAAGTTAAATAATGATATTCAGCAAAAAAGACTTTGGTCATACCCCCCGTTATCCAGGATGTGGATATCAATACGGATGGCCCATGCTAACTTGCCAGCAACAATACAAAGTGATTCAGTATCTACAGCCCTACTTTCCCTGCAAGAGCACTACATACCTTCAGATACATATACAAATATATGCTGCAAAGGAACTACAATGTAGATCCGACAACATTCCACATAGCTTGTAAAACTGGATATTGTCTAAAATAAACATCCATAATCATGAAATAACATTAACAAGATATACTTGAGAGTAATCTCCATTACATTATAAAAGAAATAAAACCTTAGACCACGATCTATTATACGTCCCAACTCAACAGCAGATTCTCCCGGACGGCCTGTCTCAAATGAGGGATCAGCCATTGGCGAAAACTCTGCGTAGATTGAAAGAGTTCCTTCATTAGGCCTGTCTTGATAAGGCTGAACCAATTTAGCTGTCACAATGGCCATAACACGAGTCTGGCCCAGCTGCACCTCTGCCAAGCCATCTTCTCTGCAAAATTCAACCAAAAAAGAGTATCCATTTTCAACTTTCATTAGCACAGAACCTGAGACTTGGCTTACCGGTTGTTAACCTTTTTTAAAAGGTTGAGGTCTAAGTTTAAAATTTCATCTCCTCCCTTATATTTTAGCAAATGTGCCAAAAAACCTAAAGTCATTTGCATTTGGATGAAAAAAAAAAAAAAAACCTTTTTGAATAATTAAAATTTAAAAATGTAATTATTTCAGTTCATTATAGAATAATCACATTACCAAATCAAACAGAAAAATTAAACTTCCAAAAAAAAAAATGAAGGAAACCCAGTAGTTTTTGCAAGAATATAAACATAATCAAGAGTATGGTTTAACTTGCCTGCCAAAGTCGATGATGATATTACGAAATTCAAAGGGCTTTCGACCATCTATTCGTATTTCAGAAAGTAAGGCTGTTTTGATGAAATGCTTCTCATTCACTGTCAAGCGCCACGTGTTGGCTAATCTAGCATCCATCTTTCTTTCTAAAATTTCTGAAACAAAATCGGCTTAAAGATTTACTCAGAACTCATAAATTTATGCCCGAGCAGTTAATTCTTTTTTTGAGACAATTCATCGAACAGTTTTAAACGTTTGAAATGAATGAGGGATTCAATGCCCAGTAATCAGTTCGGGCACAGAAGAATAATAAAAGGTGGTTGAGACTGGAGAGTCGAGAGCAGTAGTTTTTTCTCGTGTTTACTAAATAGTAATCGCTGATGTTATTGTTGGAAACTTGGAGCAGAGGGAACCAAGTAGAACTGTCTCCAACGCCGGGCGACCCGCCTGGCCCGAAAAGGCCGAATCTTATATAAAAATTTAATAAATTTAAATCATTTAATATTAAAAATAATATTTTTATTTAAATTTAATTATAAAAATCGATTTAAAATTAAAAAAATTTAAATTATGGTTAGACTTATAAACAAGTTTAAAACCAAAGCCCAAAAAAAAGTTTAGTAAAATAACAAAACCAAAGAAAATTATCATTATTAGACTTCATGAGTGGTCAATTGTTCATCGATAAAGTTACGATGCAAAAAAATTTAAAATTTAAAATTTAAATTCATATTCGAATTTAACCTAATTTGATCGAAATTACTTTTTAAATATATTAAAATATTTTTTAAAATATTATATTTATATTAATATTTATATATTTTTATAATTAAATTTAAATAAAAAATTATTTTATTTTATTAACAATGATTCAAATTAAATCAATCTAAATTATAAAATATCATATTTAAATTGGATCCTAATCAAATTGAACAAACTAATTCTAAACTATACTATACACCTTGACGATCCGGTCCATTACTTCCGTTACCCAGTTAGACTTGAGGTCAGCACTCGGCAACGTGGGGTTTGGGCTTAAATCTTCGGTCTTGGGTTTGATTCCCCCCTCCCCCCCCCCCCCCGGAAAAAATAGCGTAAGAATATGTTGTGGCGTGAGCTTCTACATTAATTTGATTGTACATAAATTCTTTATTTGCTGCAGAGTTTTGCAAGAATTGATGCATTTAAAGGCAAGCCTTTTGATACTTACTTTAATTTACATATGTTCTATCGAAATTGATACAAGAACTTTTATTATACCAAAAAATAATAATAATAAAGGAAAGCATTGTTTTGCTAGACACACTAACACTTTCACATTTCTTCTACCTTTTAAAAGAATTTGCGTGCACATTCACTGATTTTAGTGTTGAAGACTCAAATTCTAACCTCCTTACTTCGTACTTGTCGAATTTTCAGACAGTATTGGGACTGTCAACCTAATTAGTCCAATTAATTATGAAGCACGCTTGGCTTAGTGGTAGCTGTATCAATGTTGCCTCAAGGAACTACAAAAGAATTGCACAAAGAATTGTAGTTTTATTTTATGTAAAGGATTGTTGTACAAAAGTACACCATTATATATTAAATATCTCGACAACTAAGAGGTTAACATGAAAGTAGTCTTAATTTACACCACAACGTTGTAGTCAAATAACATATCATTGAGGATAAGGCAATCCATCCCTGTTCAAAATGAAAGTCAAAGAGGATGGAGATTTATCAACCCAACCTTTCGATTCTTTTCCATCCCCACACCCTTTTCCTAGCCAGTTTGTAGCGTCATTTGCAGTCCTCCTAACGAGTGAGAATCTAACCTCTTGACATGAGGTTCTCAATGTAATCCAAAATAGGAGCCGTTATCCATCTCCTTTTACAAGGTGCCTTCAATCATTCTTGAATTATTACTTTGGAATCTGACTCAAGAATAATTCTCTGCAAACTCTTACTAATTACAATTTTCATGCCTTTTTTTCATAGCAAGTGCTTCAGCAAGTAGAGCCAAATCTGCACAAGCCACCTTTTCTTTTCCATCAACAACAACTTCATTCGAGTCCCTTACCACAACTCCAATTGCCCCTTTTCCCACTTTCTTATCAAAGGCCGCATCACAGTTAACCGTGAACCATCCCTCATTAAGACCTTTCCATCTCACCCCATCCTCCTCCTTTTCCATAGTTCAATTCTTATTATTCTGGCTTAAATCTTTAAACGAGTCCGTCAAAGCCTTTCTTAATCTTACAATTGTTCCATTCATATCAACCTTTCTTTTCCCCACCGCCACCTTAAATCTTTCTTCTCGTATATACCAACAGGTGTAAGCAATTTTTATTTTATCTTCATCCTAGAGCTCTTTGCTCGAAAGAAGCTCTTGCAACCACCTATTAAAATTGGTCACCTCGTTCTTCTCAATCCTAGGCCCCACACACACTTCGAACCAAATTTCCTTTGTCCATTCACACATTAAACACATATGCTCCAAAGTTTTTTATTCTCTATGACATATTTTGCAGACAAGACTCTCCATAGCTCTCCTCTTAAAAAGATTGCTACTAGTTGCTAAAGAATTTGTACACGACCTCCATAAGAAATGTTTTACTTTATTTCGCATATTCAAACTCCAAATTTCTTTCCATAGCCTGTTGTCAATACCACAAAAAGATGACTCACCTAGATTTTCCTCTCGAACACTTTTCTTCAACACTTTCTACCCTGACTTTACAATATGTACTCCTTTTTCATTGTGTGGCCATATCAACCTATCTCTCCCTCTTGACTCATAAACAAGGATGCTTATAATAGCTTTCTTAGCCTCCTATGAAATCCAATTCCCTATAGCCCTTTCATCCCAAACTCCTTCTCTATTAATCCATTCTTTTACCTTCTTTGGAAAATAGCTTCCAGCAGCTACCACCTATTCTAACAATTTTCCTTGCATCCTCGAAATCCAGTGATCTTGCTAAATACAGACACAATTACCCTCTTTCACTTGCCACATAACCTTATCCTTTATTACCTCCCTGCCTGTTAACAGCCCACTCCATCCTCAAGATGCTCTCACCCATTTTCCGGTCTCAAAAGCAGAACATGAGGCAAGTATAATCCTTTTAATTCTTGTGCCATTAATGAATCTGGTTCCTGCACCAATATCCAGAATTGTTTTGCTAGTAGTGCAGTATTAAACTTTTCAAGTTCTTTAAAGCCAAGTACTCTTCCCCATTTGTTTTTGAAAGCTCATCCTATCTTTCCTAATGAATTCTTCTTTCATCCCTATTTTGCCTCCACCAAAACTTGGCCATAGCTTTATTCATTTCCATGCATGGTTTTTCGGTAACTTATAACACGCCATTTTATATGTGGGTATAGCCCAAGCTACAGCTTTTGTCAAGACTTCTTTCCCTCCCTGTGACAAAACTTTTTGCTTCTAGTTCTGCAGTTGATTAATGAATCTATCCGTGATACACCCTATTGCTTCACTCTTAGCTTTCCATAAAAAAACGAAATTCCTAGATACATATC
>JBBYHO010000008.1:9511366-9529984 GCA_038382025.1 Adansonia gregorii | reverse complement strand
AATTCGCAAATATCTTTAAATACAGCATCATGATTATTGTGAAAGGGAAATGCTTTTATTGAAGGCAATGGTATCCAAATATATATATATATATATATATATACACGGAAATAAATAACAAGGTACTATAAGTTACACTATCAAGATTTTTTTATTTATATTTTCTAAATTATCTATATTCGAATATAAGTATGATGTATGATTCTTTAAATATATGTAAAAAAATTTAAAAACAAATTAATCATGCCTATGTAAAAATTGTATTCACATCCGACACTTACCTCAAGTCATGGCCGGTAACATAAATTATACGTACAAACTATGCAGTGAAATATGAAGAGGAGATATATAAAGAAAGCTTGTTGCTTCTGTCAACAACTAGAAGTAATATAAAATATTTGTGCATTAGGGACTTACTTCTTTGGAAGATTAAGAGTAGGGTAACGCTCCTCTAAAATCTGCACAACTCAGAAGTTCCCAGCTAAACAGTATCTTCCACAAGCTGAAGGATTCTCAAATGCCAGTATATGCGCATTTGCCACATCTCTAACATCCATCTATAAAGGAGTTTTATTTAGAAAATTTCCAGTCACTGCATGAATGGTTTGTTAAAGAGGAATAATTAGGTTAGATAATGTGTTTTGGCCTCGATTATTACTTTAGGCTTGCAGTTTGCAAGAAGCTGCCTAGATAAAGGAAGTTATGTCCTACGTTAAATTTTCTTTCTAATCTTTCTTTATTTAAGATAAGGATTCAAACACCAATCACAATTATTTTTCGATTTTAACTTTTTTTATTATTGATATTCATTGCACATTAGAGCTATACATTTGTTATGTATGCAGTCACATATGACGTAATAAAAAAACACTTCAACGACTACAATTTAAATCCTGATTGAAAACTTCTTATCATGGTTTACCTTTTTTAAAGGGACTCCCTACTCGTCATCTTGCTCAAAAATAATAAATAGTAAGCTGCATGCCATATTAGTTATTGCCAGAATGGCAAACACGACACATAGGTGGTGAAACAAAGCACTTAAAATATTAAATAATTACATATTTTTAAACAAGATAATGCTCAATTTCTTTAAAATAATCATGCTTGATAATTATGTTCAGCACATTTTAGAATATATGGATATAAGGTATAAATCTCTAATATATGAAATTTTTTAAAAAATAAATTGAAATTAATGTGGAATGCTTGATTTACTTGGACTTTTTATCTTCCTTAAAATAGTATTATCCGATAGTTTTTTTAACAAATATTTGCATGTGAATATGAGGTATAATCCTCAACATGTAAGAAAAAACTTAGCAAAGTTTAATATACTACATATGCGCATCAACATGCACTCAAATCTGGGCAACAATGCTGAAATTATGATTTATGCATTATATTTGTTACATAATATCTGTAACACTAACTAAATTTCTTAAAAGATCATCAAATTCACATCTGCAACACCCACAATGTGTTAAGTAACATCCATGACACTGGCATCCAGCAACATCGCAATCGCATTCACAATTAAATCTGTGACTAAATACGTGAATGCGATTTAGAACAATGGTGCGGATACACTTTTCAAGCCTGACAGTAGAATACTTAGACGAGAGACTTCTGCATCCTCTTGGGAGTTCGATTGAAGATAAATGTGTTTGGATGAGTGGGAATATGATTCAAGCGTCTATGCATTCTATTTTAAGTCAAAAACTCAAAAGTGGTACAATATTTTGTTTGTTAACTTTGGACTCAAACGCTGTGCTCATCAGCCAGCAGCAAATGCACCTGATCTTGGAACTCGGCTTCTAATTTCTGGCGTATGACCCAAGTTGTTTACCAAACAAAAACTATTTTTAATTATTAAAACTTTCTTGACAGCTACATCTTTAAATATGTTGCTGCATCAAGTTTCTTTTTAATAGATCAGTAGCCTTTTAACTGCCAGCGATGTTTTGTGTGTTCGAAAATTCCCTGCTCTAAATTAATATATATTATATCTTCATTGTCAAGTTTTAACACCTCTTCTAAAAAATGTATATTTTAATATATCTGGCTCTTTGATTTCGCATAGAAGTGTTTTTTTTTTTTTAATTTCATCCGTTTTTTTGTGAAAATCCAAAGAATCTCTTATGTCCTTGCGTATCAAGGAAGTGCAGACTATATATTGAAAAGTTGGTGGTTTTCCTATCAGACGCTCATAGCTCGATTTCAATAACAATTGTTACTTGCATTGGAAACGGAGAAATCCAGGGTTCTTGGCCTTATGTTGGCAGTTTTACGTATTATAACAACCGAAACTGCCTGTAATGGCTCTGGATTGGACCCTGAAGCTCTTTTCGAAATGAGCTCAGTGATCCCGAAAGCAGGCCCTCATATGGATCATGGAAAGGAAGCAACTACTGTCAGTGGCAAGCAATCGGTTGCAACAATGACAGTGAAGCCGTCATGATTGAGACTCGCAAACTTTGCCCCATAAGTTCTGAATCATCAAGCAGGTATGGCTTTTGGAACTTGGCTGGGGTTATTAGTTCTTCATTACTAAAAAGTAATTGGAATACTTTGATTCAAGTATAGACACCTTCAAAGAGCTGGACGTAATGGAGTTACCCCAAGTTTTGACAATCTTTCTGGCTTGCAGCTTCATGATCTCTACATAAGTTTTGGAGCTTAAGCTTAGATAAATTGTCTTGAATGGGTGGCTAAGTCAGCCCCATTTCTTTGAAATATCTGGCTGTGAATGCAGTTGATTTCCATGGTAGGTTCTGACTAGGTTTGGATAGTGTGTAAATTGTTTGAATAGCCTGATCGGCGCCTACCAAAATAGTGAAATGAAGGATCATAATTCAAAGTTCCTCTTGGGAATGCAATAAGGTGCTAAAAAGAAGATTTACTTCTGGCTCCTTGAAACTGCGTTAAAAAGGAGCAGCAGCATGGAAAACAATAAAGCATCCATCAATAACAGCTTCAATGCACCTAAATCTAACAATCAATATATTTATATCATATTCGTGTATTTTACTAAATCATAATTATGTTTAAAAATTTCATATTTATATAAATTTTCATACGTTAATAATTCGCATTATATAGATTTTGTGATATGTATTTATACCATATAATGTTTTAAATATATTATTCATATCATATTTATATAATCGTATCTAATGTTATCAGATAACCTACATGAAGTATGTCTGCCTTAAAAGAAAAGGTGAAGTTTTTCACTTGCACCATCAAGTGCAACCTACGGTTCTGTTTTCAGCAGGTCATCTATGAATATAATGCATGGAATAAGTCGAATGGTAAACATTCTACCTTACATAGTAAGACCTCTTTTGTACCAAATCATTTGTTTAATTTTAATTAGCGTTCAATAAAGTACCGACCCGCGCAACTTTCTTTTCAGAGTTTAAAGTTTCTCCAAATATCATGTGTTCATGTTCCAAATGCTTATTAACTTTTATTGAATGTAATGTTTCCAAGCAGCTAACACAACAGATATGGCATTCAGAATGACAAACTAATGCCTAAGAGGGAAGTCCCCAGGTAGTAATTTGCAGTACTAGATGACACCTACCACGATTCAGCCACTGAAGAATTTCTTCTCCTTCAAGCTTTCAACTGTATCCTTTAAACTCACCTCTATAGGGGTAAAGTTAACACCTAAACTTTGGGCTTTCTCTTTGGACACCTGAAAGATAGGCACAGCCAGCTTCTCGTCGGCACATCTGCAAAAGTTACTAGCTATTGTTAATAATACATAAACCCCGGGCTAGAATTGAAATACAATCCTCCTCCCCAATCCCAAAATGGGGCTTATTGATAAAAAATAAATCGTATAACAGTGTCTGCAAACAACATTCTATTTATAACTGAGATTGGTCTCTCCAAAAACAGAAAATTGGGAAAGAAAAAGTTTGATATTTTCATATTGAGTAAAAATGAATAGGATTATCTATTATGTCCTCATTTAAGAACCTTTTTCCCCATTTTTTAAACAGATTGGATGGCAATGTAATCCATAAAACAAAAATAAATAAAAAAACAGAGATTATGACGTGCAAAAGGCAGTGCTTATACTTAATTGAAACTTGGCTGCTCCTGCCAAAGATTTGAAGTTTACATGTAATAAATTATATCCTTGGGACTTACTTTTCAGGAAGTCTAAGAGCAGGGTAAAGCTTGCGCAAAACCTGCACAGCTTCTGAACAGTGCACGGCTTTCCCAACTAAAAGGTATCTTCCACAAGCTGAAGAATTCTCAAATGCTAATATATGTGCATCGGCAACATCTCTAACATCTACCAATCTAAAAGTTGTATTGGGAAATGTTTCAGCCCCTGCAATGTTCAGGTGGAAAAATTAGGCAGGCTGGCCAGCAGAAACAGAAGAATTTTAGAGATTCAGTTAAGTGTAATCTATGAAATGTATTTGAACAGATTACTTTACATTTGAAAGAAACTACTCAATAAGAAAAATTATTCAAAATATGTTTCTTTTTCTTTCTTAAAGTCTTCTTCTTTACCCAGTCGGAACACACAAAATATTAGAGACTCGAGCAAAAAGACATCGAATTTTAGTTATGGCAAAAAATGACAATGACAACACGCTGACAAGAAAGCATTTCCCATACCATTAATTAAAGAAAGTTTACCATTAATTAAAGAAAGTTTGTACAAGAGAATGTAGCCAGTTAGATTACTGTTGCTCAGACAGCTTGAAATCTAATTTACACAAATTTGGCCGCCACAGTAAATTGTTTGCTAGTTGCCACCTCTTACTCAAAAGTTTCACCAAGAGCACCTCCATACTTTAAACGTTTAAGAAACGGTAAGTCAATAACCCTTCATGTCTCAATAGTTTGACAATTCTCATGATATAACATACACTTTGCGACGTACTGGTACCGCTAAATACCATGCTTAGTTCATTCAATAAGCATCAGCAGCATGAAATGATCCACAATCTTCTTGTTCAAGCTCTAGAAATTCCTCTTAGATTTAAAACATTGCAGACATATATAAATATATATATATATATGTATTTATATAAAAACAGTTCCTTTTGCAGTTTTCTTTTTACTTTATTTACGCTCATACTTGGCCTTACATTGATGTTTAACACTTTTTTTTTGGGCATAAAACAGGAAATAACCAAAAGCAAAAATGTAAACAAGAGAAATAAAATCTTAATTCCAAATGCAAATATTCTCTTCTAAGGTCACTTTATTAGCAATAGTTGTTAAAATGAATAATATCCTGTCCGTTAAAGGTAGTTGGAGAGTACCATTAATAAGTTTCAATATTGTCTCCACGCTTGCATTGATAGTTGGCTGTAAGATAGGTCCAATCACCAGCCCTGGGTTAATTGTAACCATGTCAATGCCATTCTCTTTGGTGAACTTCCAAGCAGCCTCCTCAGCTAACGTCTTAGAAAGCATATACCAAAGCTGACGCCAAACAAAATAATAATAATAATAATAATAATAATAATAAGACTTTATCATGCCTCATTTGTCCTTTCTACAGCAATAAGAATGGAATTGAGTATGTCTAAAAACAGAATAGAATCAAGCATCATGTTACAGGCTATTTAACCCTCAATTCCCACAGAATGAAATCATAATAGCAGGAAAGGAAAAAGCAGTTAATAAGCATTAAAAATTGAGGTTTGCAGTTAGACCAGAACAAGAACATAATTCTTTAATCACAAGAGAAAAAAAAAACAAAAACAAAAACAGTCAAGATACTTGAATTTAACCATTCCATGCACGATGCTTGCATTAAAAATTCTTAGATCCAGACTCAGATGATAACAGTAAATGTCTTAAAAGCTAGCAAGTAATAATTCAGAAATTTTGCACCAGAAACCCTGAACTAATAATAAACCTATCGCTTTATAGAAAGACAAATTGATGAACCAGTGATGAGAAAAGAAAGGGAAGAAAAAAACAACAAAATGAAATTTGTACATCTGATTCTTAAAAATATAAGACTAGATCCAGGCTTTTGCTCATATGGGCAGCATAACATCATTTGGTAACTTAAGAAAATGATACACTTAAAGCCCCACATCTTTTCAATAGAGGTATGTGCTATATAAGTTAGGACATCCGGATACCTTTTGTTTCTCACAAAAAGCGGGGTCTGAGAACCAAGTCTCATCAACTATAACATCAGGACCAAGAGGCCTTCCGTTATATATAACAGCTGCAATTGAGGACGTTATAACAACCCGTTTGATAGATGGAACCTTAGCACATGACCTAAGAACATTAAGTGTTCCCTTCACAGCTGGGTCAAGCATTTCAGCCTGATATAAAAGTGCCAGAGAATGCATCAATTATCAGGATTCTATTGCAACGTTGGTAATTGAAAATAAGCACATGCAAAATAAAAACTGGCCTATTTAAACAAGAATCAAGACAGTAAACATGCTGTTTCTTCTCCCATTTGCAAGTTGATTCAAAACGCAAGTGAATTATTGCTGCTTAAACCGAAGATTTTCAACAGAAACCCGAGCAAATTTAAAAGATCAACAGTTAGTCCAAACTTCAAAGAATTCTGAGAATACAAATGAGCCTAAAAACCACCAGTTATAGAAAAGGGAGGTCAGATTTAATAAATCTGTGAAAGAGTAAACTTGTTGGAGAAATACATGTTTAACTATATAGCAGATTAGCCAATTTAATAACTGAGGTTCAATTTGTAGTGACCTTTATGAACAGTGGAAGGCTAGTTCATCCACATCCCAAAAAAAAAATCGGCAACTATTTGAAGAAGCAGAATGGTAGTACATAAGTGCGAAAGTTTATATACTAAACATGAGAATATGCAATGAGAGAGAGAAAGAAAAGCACCTGAGGATCCTTGACATTGTGATAAAAAGGAGATGCTGTGTGGAAAACTCCTATGCATCCATCAACTACCGAATCAAAAGCTCCCTCATCTAGCAGCTGAGCCTTGAACAAATGGAGCCTTTCCTTTGCTCCATCAAGTGCAAGTAAGTGTTCCGTTTTTTTTGGATCATCTATAAGTAAGTTTATGTAGGAATTATTTACGTGGAAAGACAAATCAATTTTACAACTATATTGCATGAATATCAATTGCAAAAAATATATATATCTTTCATAAAGTTCAACAATTTACTGAACCTAAAAACCCAAAGATATTAGAGGAATCAAAGGTGATTAGTGAAAGGATCAAGAAACAGAACTGCATTTCCGTACAAAAACATCAGAAAAAGAAAATGGCATTCTAAGACATTGTTGAATGAAAAGTGAGGAAGATAGAAATAGCATTTTCCAGAAAATACAATTAATTCAGCCAATGATTATAACCATGGATAAAAAGGAAAGAACCATAAATATTAATAATTTTCCTCTAACAAATAGAAAAAGGCTAATGTACCTCTCAATAATGATAACCAACAGAAGGTTTCTTCACTCATAATTATAAAAAACCCGGAAAGGTGAAACACATACAAAGCCTTAAAATCCATAGTTTTTCACATCATTCATTTCCCAATATCACTTAAAATTGAAATTGCGGAAACAAAATATCCTACGAAATCAAGAAAATGTAATATTTGCAATTAGATTGTCCATAACTAGCAGCAATCCAATCCAAACCCTATTTGTAGAAACCCAGAGAAGTTTACACACATAAAAGCCTAAATTTCAAAGCTTTCAATTCTGTCACTGCTCAATGTCACTTAAAAAAACGAAACCTGGTAAAGCCAAGAACCTTAACAGTTAATCATCAAAAACAATCATTTTTGACGAGAATCAAAACTGATCACAAATTTAAGATATACCCAAAAAAGAGTAGATTCAAGAAAGCATTTAAGATTTGAAGGTTAGAACTGACTTGGGTCACGAACAGTGGCTTTGACAGTGTAACCACGTTGAAGTAAAAACTTAACGAGCCATGAAGCTATGTAGCCTGATGCTCCTGTTACACATACTACCTTCCCTGTTTCACTCATCTCTCTTACGTTCTTCAGTTCTTACCCTCTTTTAGAGCTACGACTTTGGTTGGAACTGTGAGAGTGAAGCTGAGAGAGACTCCTTTGTCCTGTTTATTAAAAAGCAAAATAGTCCGAGCCGACGGGGAATCCTTTTTCTCGAATCTTCAAGCAAGAAAAAGAAAAATTTGCAGACGTAATATGAGGCAAATTACAATTTCCTCTTTTAAGTATTCTATCATTGTTTCATATTTTAGTATTTTTAGGTAAAATCCATTGACTACCCTTTCGAAACTATCGCATCCCACTCAATGAGAAAAAGCAAAGGACTTAGTAAGCAATTTAACCAGCGTTTACTTGTTTGTTTGGAAACCTCAAAGGCTTAAAAGCGGACATAATGTAAGATTTTGCCCATGCATATAATGATTGGACCTGGCCGACCTGGCAGACGCGGATCTCGATCTTAATTTTATTATTTTATTTTAATTTAAATTATTTTAAAATAATAATTTTTAATTAAAATAATATATTTTTATTTAAACTTAATCTTAAAATATATAAGTATTAATATAAATTTTTTTAAAAAAAAAATTTGTAATAAGAATTAACATTTATTCAAATAGACAAAGAGAGCTAAATGCATGTTTAGATATAAATTTTAAACTTTTTTTATTTCGTAACCTGTGAACACTTTAATGATGATCCTATCAATATTTAATTAAAACTAGAAATGATCATTCCTCAAAAAAAAAATGATTATGGGTCAAAATTGATTTGGGTTTAAAATATTTTATTTTGTTTAAGTTCATTTAAGTTAAACTAAATTTAAAAATATATTTTATTATTTAAAAATATTAAAATATTTATATTTATATATTTTAAAATTAAATTTAAATAAAATTTTATTAAATAAATAATAATTTAAGTTGAATTTATGTAAATTATAAAAATTTCTATCCAAATTTAACTCAATTTAACTCTAATATATGGATTATAAAAATTTCTATCCAAATTTGACCCAATTTAACCCCAGTATATTGAGTTGAATAGACAAGTCCAAAAACCCAAGGACTGTCAAATATTTTTGATTAGAATATTAAAAAAAATTAAACTTTACTACTTTATTTAAATAATCTCGTGTACTCTTATTACATTAAAATAAATTTTTATGCTTTAATTTGCATTTAAATATGCTTTATTTCAAATAAAAGGTTAATTTATATTTAGAATTATCTATAAGTCGAATAGGTAGCTTGACTTAACCCTCTAAGGCTAAGCCTTAAACATAATATTTCCTAAATTCGAGCTAACCAGATTCGAATTATTATTTAATAAAAATATTTAAATTTAATTATAAAAATATAAAAATTTTAGTATAAAAATATTTTTTTAATATTTATTATTAATTTATGAATAGTATTTCAAGTTTTCAAGTAAAACCCGATTCAATCTAGACAAAAAATTTTAAAAAATTTTTCATCGTGACTTAACTTATAAATACTTTTACTTATACTAAAGGCCATATTTATATTTCAATTTAAGTTTAAGATTAAGGCTTTTGGGTATAATTTAAAAAAAAAAAAAACTTATTTGATGCAGGTTAAGATCGAAAAGGTAATAAAAATATAAAAATTTACCTAAAGGTGATAAAGTTTAGAGTTTTTCTTTATCATTTTAATTTTTTTTAGCCAATGTTTTTGCTTGTGAATGTTGAGTCAACGCTAAGGTTTTTCTTATTAAAGTTGCACCCAAATTTCCGATGCCGTGGTCTTTGAAAATGACATCCACTTTCCTGCATTTGAAACTGAGTTGTTTGCCAAAGAAAAACTGATTTGCCTTTCAGTTCTTTCACAATCTTGACAGCTACGATAATGCTCTACGTGTTGCTGTCCCATTTGTTTTAATAAGATTAGCAACCTTTGACATTCAACACTCCTTTGAGTATTTTATAATTTTCATATCATATATTTTTATTTTATATTTACATCATTATCAAGTCTTCTAAGAAGATAATATATATATATATATATATATATATATATAGCGCTTGGACTTTTTGCATTTAAAAAAGGTTTGTCAATTTGTAATGTTTTCTGGTTATTCTTCCGGGGAATTCTATCAATGGAAAATCTTGTTTTCTTTTTGGATTTCAAGAAAAATCAGATCATATATTGAAGAGCTGATGGTTCATAATTATTTTTACAGCTTGAGACTTTTATTTGAAAATGGAAAATTTTGCTGTTCTTGGCCTTCTGTTGGCAGTTCTATGTGTCATAACAGGAGAGTATGTTTGTATCGGTACCTCCCGCCTGGCAAATTGCTCCAAATTGGAGCTTGAAGTACTTTCTGACTTCAAAAATGGCCTTAATGATCCTGAAAACAGGCTCTCCTCATGGCAAGGAAGCAGCTGCTGTCAGTGGCATGGAATAGGTTGCGACAATAGAACTGGAGCTGTCATCATGATTGATCTCCACAATCCTTACCCTATAAATTCTGAGTCTTCAAGCAGGTATGGTTTTTGGAACTTGAGTGGCGATATCAGTCCTTTGTCAAAGCTCAAGTCCTTGCAATATTTGGATTTGAGTTTGAACACCTTCAATGATATCTCAATTCCTGAATTCCTAGGATCATTGAAGAATTTGAGATATCTAAACCTGTCAAAAGCTGGATTTAGTGGTCTAATCCCAGTGAGTCTCGGGAATCTCTCTAGCTTGCAGTTTCTTGACGTTTCTTCTGAATTTGGGGGCTTAAGCTCAGATAGTCTTGAATGGCTGGCTGGTCTTGTTTCTTTAAAACATCTTGCCATGAATGAACTTGACCTTTCCATGATAGGTTCAGGCTTCGTTGGGGTATTGAATAGGCTTTCATTTCTAAATGAGCTACACCTTTCACAATGTCAGCTCTCTGGTTCCCTTTCATCTCTCAACCCTGTTAACTTAACTTCCCTTTCTGTTCTGGACCTTAGTTCGAACTCTTTCAGCTCTGGGTTCCCTGACTGGGTAGTAAATATTAGCACCTTTACTTCTATTGATTTAAGCTTTAATGGTCTGTCTGGAAGAATTCCACTTGGTCTTGGTGAACTACCAAATCTGCAATATCTAAATCTTGCAGGAAACTCTAATCTATCTGCCAGCTGCTATCAACTATTTAGGAGAAGTTGGAAGAAGATAGAGGTTCTCAATTTAGCTTCAAATAAAGTTCATGGGAAGCTCCCTGCTTCCATTGGAAACATGATATCTCTCACATATTTTGATCTGTCTGACAATAAAGTTGTGGGTGGAATCCCGAGCTCCATTGGTAAACTTTGTAGTTTAAAGACATTCGATTTGTCAGGCAATAACTTGACTGGTAGTTTGCCCCAATTCCTTGGAGGAACACAGGATTGCGTTTCAAATAAGCCATTTCCTGATTTGATGTATTTGAGACTGAGCAACAACTATTTGGTTGGCACGTTGCCAGAATGGCTAGGACAGCTTCAAAACCTAATCGAACTCAATCTCAACTACAATTTGCTTGAAGGTCCAATTCCTGCTTCTTTAGGCCAACTCTCAAACCTCACTGATGTTGGCCTGGGGAGCAATGAACTAAATGGAACTCTCCCTGATTCTTTTGGACAGCTATCTGGTTTGTCTACCTTTGATGTTTCTTCAAATCATTTGACAGGTTCTATATCTGAAGCTCATTTTGCAAAGCTAAGTAAGCTGAAGTTATTACATCTGTCTGCAAATTCTTTCATTGTTAATGTCAGTTCCAATTGGATCCCACCATTCCAAGTCCGCAATCTTGATATGGGTTCTTGCTATTTGGGTCTTTCATTTCCAAATTGGCTTAGATATCAGAAAGAGGTCCAATTTCTAGATTTCTCAAATGCTAGCATTTCAGATTCCATACCAAACTGGTTCTGGGATATTTCTGGCAATCTATCACTGTTGAATGTTTCATTCAATCAGTTACGAGGTCAGCTACCAAATCCTTTAAATGTCTTTGCGGATGTTGATTTCAGCTCAAACCTTCTCGAAGGACCTATTCCTCTTCCAACAGTAGAGATTGAATTGCTTGATCTATCTAACAATCAATTCTCTGGTCCTATCCCACAAGATATGAGTGATTCCATGCCAAACTTGATCTTTCTCTCACTTTCAAGCAACCGATTAACCGGAGGAATCCCAGACTCCATTGGCGAAATGCTCTCTCTTCAAGTCATTGATCTTTCAAGGAACAAATTAGCTGGAAGCATTCCATCAAGCATTGGGAATTGTTCCTACCTAAAGGTTCTAGACCTTGGGAACAACAACCTCTCAGGTGAAATTCCTGATGCTTTGGGACAATTACTACAGCTTCAATCCCTGCACCTAAACAACAACAACCTCACAGGAGGCATCCCTCCTTCTTTTAAGAATTTGTCAAGTTTAGAAACATTGGATCTTGGAAATAACAGCTTGTCAGGCAACATGCCCTTGTGGATAGGAGATGGCTTTCCAGCTCTCAGAATTTTGAGTTTAAGATCAAATGCATTTTCAGGTGAAATACCTTCCAAGGTGTCAAATTTGAGTTCACTGCAACTCCTGGACTTAGCAGAAAACAGTTTCACAGGTAGCATACCGGCAAGCCTTGGTGATCTTAAAGCAATGGCAAAAGAGCAAAACAGAATCCACTACCTACTGTATGGGAATTACAGGGGTCTATATTACGAAGAAAGCTTGATTATCAATGTAAAAACCCAAAGTCAAAAGTTCACTAAGACTCTTTCCCTTGTCACAAGCATTGATCTCTCCGGAAATAAGTTAAAAGGGGATTTTCCTGAAGCATTAGCCAAACTGTCAGGTTTGATTGTTTTGAATCTATCAAGAAACCATATCAGTGGTGGCATTCCTGGAAATATCTCAGATTTACATCAGTTATCATCTCTTGACCTGTCATGGAATAATCTCACAGGTGCAATCCCTTCAGGACTGTCTTCACTCTCCTTTTTGGGTTATTTGAATCTATCCAACAACTATTTCTCAGGAGCCATCCCTTACTTCGGGCATCTGACAACTTTTGATGCATCATCATTTGATGGAAATCCAGGTCTTTGTGGAGATCCACTGATCATTAAGTGTGAAAATGATGATTTTGACAAAGGCGGGACAGTTGAAGATGATGGAACAGGTGATGACGGAATCATTGATAAGTGGTTTTATTTGAGTGTTGGATTGGGATTTGCTTCCGGAATTTTGGTGCCTACGCTTGTTATATTAGCTAGAAAATCTTGGGCTGATTCCTACTTTGGTTTTGTGGAGAAAATTATTGAAATATTAGGGCTAAGAAACACAGCAGACAAACATAAAAGAAATAAGGGAGTCCGCAGAAATTAACTAATCCCTCTTCACTTTCTGTATCACTGATGCTTATTAACGAATTGTATCACTGATGCTTATTACCATCTATAGAAGATTAATCTATCTGTGCGTTCATGATCAACCATATCCTAATCATGTCTATTGGTAAGATCGTTTTCTGATTTAAATTCAAAAGGATTGTTTTGATCTTATCTGAAGCTGTCTAAATTTAGTTGAATTATTTTCTTTGATCCCTTTTAAGCACTTGAGAGGAAATGCAGTCAAACTCTGTGAATAATTGCCTCTATAACTTCTCAATGAGAATCATTTACAAATCTGCATGATGATTTGGATAAAGCAATGATGAACAAGATATGAACCAAGAGATACAGACCGGTAATATCCTTAAAAAGGGATTTTACCTATCTATTCTCCTGGCCTTCCTTTGCCAACCATCGGAATGCCTTCATCTGCAGCTTCTTTCCCAATTCCGATTACCTCATTTCAACTTATAGTTTATGGATTTGGAAAGCTGAAATATAATATAAGAGATGAAAATATTAAGGGAAAAATAGCAAGTAGAAATAGAAAATAAAATTTGATGTAGACATATGGACATCGAGTAATCCTGCTCAACATCGTTCCAGTGTACATTGTACAGTGTGGTTGACCACGAATCCACCATTCAGTTTAATTAGAGAAAACTTTAACAGTTATATTAGGTCATCATATTTAAATTCATCTTAGCGTAAGCAGGGAGCAAGTTTTTACATTTGTGAAAATTGTAATCATTAATGTCATGACGTTGGAGCATCCTGCAGTTTCAGTTTTCTCTAGCATGAACTCAATCAGCCTCAATCTTTTGGTAAATGTACTGATATTGTAATGTATAATCATGGGGGAAAAGTTCTGTTAATATTCATCAGCAACGTTAATCTAGAAGTGGCTGCTCGTCTCGATCGTGCATTCAAAGGCAAATATGGGTATTCAGTATTTCTAAACAATATCAGAAAACTTCAGCAGAATCAATCAGAGTAAGGCCATTCTGGAACTTCACTTTTAGGCTAATTAGTTCTCTGAAACCATACAAGAGAAATGAAATCCAGATTCTCGGATTCGTGCCTTCCACTAAAAGCCTTGCAGAGCAGCAGGAAAGTAGAACAAAAACAAACTACGTATATAAAAAGCCTGATGCGTTTGCCGGGAGTCGAACCCGGGTCTATTGCTTGGAAGGCAATTATCCTAACCGTTGGACTACAAACGCCGCACAGTCCCAACGAGACAAGAGAATTATACAGAATAACTAAGTTTTTTTTTGGCAGGTTCACAGGAAAATTTCCTTACCCTTTCGCTTGAATTTTTTTTTTTTAAGTGTTTAAACTATTTCACATTTCTTAAGTAAAACGTTTACCTTTTTATTTGTATCTAAATAATTTTTTTAAATTAACTATTTATTTATATTAAAGATTTATTTAAGTATAAGTAATGATAAAAACTTGAATTAACTAATTCAATTAAGAATTAATAAGTTTAACAATTTAACTATATAGATATAATCATAAAATGGATAAATCAATAAGAACCAAAAATTAATAAGAATCGAAAATGATTAAATTGAAAAAATCAATAAAATTGAATTTTTTAAATATTTTAGGCCTTGTTGGCACAATCTTATTGTAAACTAAAGACCGATCATCCAAATAAAAATTGAAATCTATTTTTTTTTATCGAATCAAATTAAAGCCCATTGTTTTAGGCTTGGTTTGAATTCCACCGTAGCTCGGGTGTAATGGAATCCCAACCAATGTTGTGGGGGTTTTACTCCACCATAGATGATGCCCACTAATGCACCCCCAGTGGGGTTTTGAACTAGTCGAAGCTTCAGTCAATGACTATCTAATTTTTTTATCGAATCAAATTAAAGCCCATTATTTTAGGCTTGGTTTGAATTCCACCGCAGCTCGGGTGTAATGAAATCCCGACCAATTTTGTGGGGGTTTTACTCCACCATAGATGATGCCCACTAATGCACCCCCAATGGGGTTTTGAACTAGTCAAAGCTTTAGTTAATGACTATCCAATTTTTTTATCGAATCAAATTAAAGCCCATTGTTTTAGGCTTGGTTTGAATTCCACCGCAGCTCGGGTATAATGGAATCCCACCCAACTTTGGGGGGGTTTGACTCCACCATAGATGATGCCTACTAATGCACCTCTAATGGGGTTTTAAACTAGTCGAAGCTTCAATCAATGACTATCCAATTTTTTTTATCGAATCAAATTAAAGCCCATTGTTTTAGGCATGGTTTGAATTCCACCGCAGCTCGGGTGCAATGGAATCCCAACCAACTTTGTGGGGGGTTTTACTCCACCATAGATGATGCCCACAAATGCACTCCCAACGGGGTTTTGAACTAGTCGAAGCTTCAGTCAATGACTATCCAATTTTTTTATCCAATCAAATTAAAGCCCATGGTTTTAGGCATGGTTTGAATTTCATTGCAGCTCCAGTGTAATGGAATCCAACCAATTTTGTAAGGGTTTTACTCCACCGTAGATGATGCCCACTAATGCACCCGCAATGCGGTTTTGAACTAGTCAAAGCTTTAGTCAATGACTATCCATTTTTTTTATCGAATCAAATTAAAGTCCATTGTTTTAGGCTTGGTTTGAATTCCATCATAGCTTGAGTGTAATGGAATCCTAACCAATTTTGTGGGGGTTTTACTCCAACATAGATGATGGCCACTAATGCACCCTTAATGGGGTTTTAAACTAGTCGAAGCTTCAGTTAATGACTATCCAATTTTTTTTATCGAATCAAATTAAAGCCCATTGTTTTAGGCTTGGTTTGAATTCCACCGCAGCCCGGGTGTAATGGAATCCCAACCAATTTTCTGGGGGTTTTACTCCACCATAGATGATGCCCGCTAATGTACCCTCAATGGGGTTTTGAACTAGTCAAAGCTTCAGTCAATGACTATCTAATTTTTTTTATCGAATCAAATTAAAGCCCATTGTTTTAGGCTTGGTTTGAATTCCACCGCAGCTCGAGTGTAATGGAATCCCAACCAATTTTGTGGGGGTTTTACTCCACCATGGATGATGCCCACTAATACACCCCCAATGGGGTTTTGAACTAGTCAAAGCTTCAGTCAATGACTATCCAATTTTTTTTATCGAATCAAATTAAAGCCCATTGTTTTAGGCTTAGTTTGAATTCTATCGCAGCTCGGGTGTAATGGAATCCCAACCAATTTTGTGGGGGGTTTTACTCCACCATAGATGATGCCCACTAGTACATCCCCAATAGGGTTTTGAACTAGTCGAAGCTTCAGTCCGCAGCTCGGGTGTAATGAAATCCCAACCAATTTTGTGGGGGTTTTACTCCACCATAGATGATGCCCACTAATGCACCCCTAATGGGGTTTTGAACTAGTCGAAGCTTTAGTCAATGACTGGAGCTTTAAGGGTCTAGTGAACAACTAGACTCGATGAAAAGAGTATTTCCCTTTTTACTTCTTTTCATTTTTTTAAATTATATTTTATTTGTTTTCAATATTCTCTGAATTTTATAATTTTATTTTTAATATAAATATAATTTTAATAATTATTTAACATAATATAATTTTAATATATATTTTATTATTTAAATATAATTTCAATAATTTATTTTTAATATAAATACAATTTTTAATTATCATTTAACGTAAAAAATAATTTATATTTATGTTTATTATTTAATAAAAATATAATTTTCATAATTTCTAATTATTTATTATATAAACATATTTTAATCAAATGTCCTAAATGATAATTTTTTATTTTCATCTCATCGTTACTGTTATATTTGAATCAAATATATACCATATCACTGATTCTATTTTTATTGTTATAATACTTAATCTTATCGTTATAATAACTAATCACACTACTATTGTTATTTAAAATTTTACCAAAATCAATCTTATCACTTATCCAAATAGACCCCTAAGCCTTAGCCTTTAGGTTTAAGCACCTTTGATGAATGTTCGTTCTTCGTTCTTTCTCTGATATAGATCAAGATCAATGCCCCACAGGTCACCATCACTCTTCCGTCTTCATTGTGCTGCTCCTAGTTGGTTCAACTCTACTAATACTTGCTGGCGGTTCAGTCATCTCATCACTTATTCTGGAGATTAAGATCAACCTCACTTTTTCAACTTTCCTTTCCTATTTCTCATTTATCTTGCTCGTGTTCTTATTTTTTATACCTGTGTTTCTTTAAAAAAAAAAAAATTTAACTTTTGGGATTTCATACTTTGTGAGTTGCCACCCACTTGAGAATCACTTGTTCAATGGCTACTATTTACAAATAGACATGCTTTCAAGCTAGAATTCTCAGCTTACCAAGCAAAAAAATTTAGAAAGAATTACTTCCACCTTTACTCATTTACGAAGTATATAATATATTAATTAATTGAATTATTTTCCTCAAACATGCTTATGATTTTTCTTATTTTTATATTTTTTGAAATTGTGTAAAATTCAATTTTGTGTTATTATTGAACTAATAAACCAAGGCCTGATCAGTTTGACATTCCGTTTGGTTCTTTTTTCATTAGGTATGAATTAAAAATTAAGCGTTTATTTTGGATTTTGCTTGGTCCCACTTTGTTTTTTTTTTTTTATTAACTTCTAAGTTGAAATAAAACTTCTACAAAAATTAAGTACTCAAAAAAATACATAATGAAGGTTATTTGGTTATTTAAGTCTTAAAAGTTACTTTTTATAAATTTTCTATGAGAGGTAAATCTATAGACTTGACCTAATCGGATTGAGTTTTGCATAAGGTTTTTAATAATTCGAGGCAACACAACTAGAGTCGAATTTTTATTTAATAATAAAAATTTTATTTATAATTTTAAATTTTTTTGTTATTTTTGCAAAGTTATTCGAGATTTTATGTTAGGTTTGATTTGGTCATAAGCAAGAAATTTTTTTTAAAAAATGTAGGATAAAGCTCAGCCTACCCAAGTCAAGCTTTGAATAAGGTCTTTAATAATTGAAGCTTGTCTATCTTAACTCGAATTACTATTAAATAATAAAAAATATTATAAATATTTTATTAATTTTTATAAAGTAATTCGAACTTTTATGCCTGGTAAGAAATCCAAAAAAATTTTAGACTACGACTTAGCTTGGCTCATAGGTAACTTTAGTAAAAATTGAAATGTTTTAAAATAAGATAAAACTAAGTTTCGTTTGATGTTAGTAAAAGAAACGAAAGGAAAAGAAAAGAAAAGAAAGTAAGTATTTTTAAAGGAAATTAAAGAAAAGGA
>JBBYHO010000008.1:9497089-9511266 GCA_038382025.1 Adansonia gregorii | reverse complement strand
TAAAATTATATCTAAAACTTTAAATTTTTAATTTTTTTAATTTCGAATAAGGATAATAATCTAACAAATATTCAAATGTTAAATATAAGCACAAGTTACATCTATCCTAAGTTAAAACCTGAATAATATAAAATTTTATTTAAAACATCTAATAAGAATTAAAAATATCATACTTTATATATATTTCGGATAATTCAATTAATTCGATGAGTTTCAAATTTTAAATCTAATTAACTGATAATTAAAATTAAAATTTTTTTTATCAATAACCGATTCGAACTTTTTAAATTAATAAAATTAAATTTAATTAAAATCGAGTGATGAACATCCGACCTCCAATTTGAGCTGGCACATTTAAGTTAATTCTTATATATCCATTTTGTTAGGGACTCAAGGTCCAACTTCTTGTATTTAGCTTGTCCGTAAAATAATGTGACTTAAGCACAGGTTGATTATGACGTTAACACAAGATAACAAATAGGATTTGGCCTAAGGATTACTATTTTTTTTAAAGAAAATTAAGGCCTATTCCCGTTTATAGAGTTTAGACTTTAGACCTTTAAGTTATTTCATGTATTTATTCATTAGATTATTTATTTAATTTAAAAAATTTATTTAAAAGAATTTGAATATAAATATTACATTTAAAATATGAATTTAAATAAAAATATTATATTAAACATCTAACCTCAAAACTAATTAAAAATAAATAAAAATTTTAATAAAAAAATCTGAAATTTAATTAAAAAAGCCCTCGTATAATCGTATAAGAAGATACTCACACGTAGAGAACTTTTCTGAGAGAGGAGGATCCATTCATGGAATCGGAAGAGGAGGCCTTTGTCATGGTGAGTTTTCTTTGCTTGCTCCGGGGAGAGGTGGGGTGAACGAATCGAATCTTAGAATAGAACCGTTTTAACAACATACTGCTGTCAAAACATCTTATAAATCAAGAATTATATAAATATAACATCCTACTGTGGATGGCTACATATCAATTTTATGTCGCTGTAAAAGATCCATCCTTCCGACAACCCACAGCATTTCATCCTTGGAAATTAAGCAACCGACTTTGAGAAGAACAAATAAAAGCAGCTGCCCTACATGCTAATGCCATATATTTAAAATACGAACGTTGATATTATAATCGTTATTTTATTTTTTTTCGTAAAAAATTATTATAATTAATAATAATATTATTTATTTATGTATTTTTTTATAATAAATATAATACAATTAAAAATATATTTACGTTTGAATGTGTGTTGGAGAGAGAAATATTGAGATAAACAAATTTTTCGAGTCACAGTTTGAAGCCTGGGGAAGGTGCAGTTCACTTTCTGTGGGAGCTGCCCTACCTTTCGTATACAATTATTGACTCACAGCGGAGTTTGATCTTGTTTGGGAATCGATCCCTTTTGCTTTCCTTTTATTTATTTATTTATTTTTCTAGGGTTTGGCCGAAGTTGCTTTCGCCGAGAAATAAGAGAGTAATAAATGCATCTGCAGATGAGAAAGAGACATAACGGAGAAAAAATAAAATAAAGAAAAGCAAAAGAAATAACCAGAATTATATTAAATGTGCCTCTAAATTAGCTTATACGTTAAATAAGTTTTTTTTCTTATTAAATTATATATGATAAATATTTATATTAATATGAGAATATTTCGATCTTTTAAATATATATATAAATTTAAAATAATAAATATTAATATATTATTTTTATATTAATATTAATATATTAATATTATTAAATTTAAATAAAAAATATTTTTATTAAATTAAATAGTAACTTGAACGGATAGACTCAAATCACTAAATATATGCCTAGATCCGATCATTATTAACCAAATCAACTGGACAGACTGCCCAAGTCTCCCTTTACATAAAAAATTAGCAGCAGGCCATTAAATTCTTTGCATCGATATTTCATATTCCAAATCAAACACTCCATTTTTCCAGTTTCAATAGGCAATGAGAATATGAATCTCCCTTTCTTACTCTTTTTTCTGTCAAATATTCAATAATATGGGTCGTGACGGTGATAACTGTGATCATAGTGTTTGAAACTTGAAAGTGATAGTTGACTAATAATAGTAGAAAGTTTTTTTTTTCTTTGCTAAGGTCTCCCCTCGTCCTCTTCTTTACTTCTGCCATTTCTTTCCTTGATCATCAGTTGTTTTTATTGTTTGTTTTACTAGCTGACATGGCAGCTATTTCTTAATAAGAGTTAATTGTCAAGCACACAGGCTCTTCTTTCCATGTTTCTTTTCCTTTCTACTCCCTCCGATCCACTCAGTCGACACCATCAATGAGGTAAGACTTTAGCCCCAATGAAATAGAATGATGCAAACTAACACAAAATCAGTAAAAATATCAACCAAATTAGCAACAGTAGAAATCACAACGTGACATTTGGATACTTATCTTTATGATTTTTAATTTTTTTATCCTTCATATATTATTTAATGATAATAGTCATAATGTATACCATGACAATTCAAATCCTTAAAACTAGCTTTTACTTGCATAAGCTCATTGCTATAGTCAACTTTTAAGTAAAACTCATCTGATGCCTGGTCGGAGAGAGGCGTCTATTAACTATTGCAAATCATACATATTAATGGAGTTCTTACAATAGGGGGAAAAAAGGGGAAAAAATGATTATATTAGTTGGATGATATAATTTTTGTTCATGACAATTATTTCTATTTGTTGTCGTTTATTAAAATTGATATTCTCTCGTATCGACTTATAATCTCAGATTACTTATGAACTTATATTAAAATTCAATCTCTTCATCGATTATTAATTAATTTTATGTTACACTTAACATGTTAAACTTCTTCTCTATTATTATTGTGAGTTACTCCGTATCTTTTATTTTTTAAAATTTATCACGTGATAAATTGGTTTGTCGCATGATTCGGAAGAGGCATCCATCAAGCATTGCAAGCTATACAGTATTAATGGTTCTTCCAACAGGGGAAAAAGGAAAAAATGAGTATATTAGTTAAACGATGCTGTTTTTGTTCATGAGAATTAATTCTATTTGTTATCATTTGTTAAAAGTGATGCTATTGTATATTGGTTTATAAATCCAGAATAATTGTATGTGCTCTTATATTGAACATCTTCACCTTTTGTCAATTGATTTTAAATCGAATGTTTAATATATTATCCGAATTTTAATCTATTTTATTTTATTATGTGTTATCTTTTATGCATTATTTTTTTGAATTTATGACGTGATAATTTGATTTATCATTTATTTGACAGAGGCATTTATCAACCATTACAAGCTATACATTAATGGTTTTCTTCCAATAAGAAAAAAGTACATTAATCAGATCATACGATTGTTTATGAGAATTAATTCTATTTGTTATTATTTTTAAAAAGTGATGATATTAAAGTACGCATTTTCTGTGAACTTGATTAATTATTGTTTATGGGAATTAATTCTGAAAATATTGTTCTCATATATTTTTAATTTCCCTCTTGTTGCACCTGAGAGTGAAATGGCTAATTACATTTTGCCAATTGTGGTTATTAATTAATTATTTCATAATTTGTGCCTCATTATGCCATCAATTTACCTCAAAAATAAACATTAATTTTACATTATATGGGATGCATTTAATAGATGAAGTTAGGGCCATTTAGTTTTCAGCTATAATATTACTTATGCAATCAAAGTAATAATCAATTAGAATCAATATTTAACTCGGTTGATTTATGTAATTATCTCTAATAAGTAGAGTTGATAATTTTACTCAACTTTGTCAGGTTCAACCCGATCTTATAAGGAGGGGTTATGCCCAGGATATTGACTAAAATATTTATATCTAATTTTATAACTATTTTTATGTAGTTTGATTTGGATTCTTTATTTTTATTTTTTTACTTCCATATGTATTTGTTATAGTTGTAGATTTTTAGATATGGAACTTAAGTTTTGGGGCAAGGTGACTTAGGATTGAGGGATTTCTTCATTTCGAGGTTAGGTTTAGGTGCTAAAACTCGAGCTAAATTTGGGTTTGGGGTAAAGTATCGGGTGAGAAAAGATTTGAAGGTCAAGTAATCCGTCTATCCGAACCTATTGTCATTCCTATTAGTAAGTGTCATCCAACATCTCTAAATTTCAAATCCCAATGTATAACCCCTTTCCTTATCTCCGACCTGTGATCTCATCTGTCATACATATATATCTATCGACCATGGTTTGGCATAGAGCGAGTAGTTGATGTTAACAGATTGATCAAGCATAGAAGATAAAGCAAGCTGCAAACTATACCTTAAAAGAATCCATCTCCTAACTTTACAAAAAGAAAATATATATAATCTTAATGCTATATAGCTAAAGCCGTACAAACCATATAATTTAGACAGGTTTAGCAGTCAAATAAAAAGGTACTTTAGGCGGTTAGGTAATTAATTATTCATTTTAATTAGATGATAGGTAGCCAATTAAAACTAGCCCTAGCTTATTATTAGTATGAATTATTTGACCAAAGCTGAAAGGACTGTAAATTCAATTATATAACTAACTGTTACATACATAGATTGCCAAAATAAATTGCATGGCATTGAGATTAGTTATGTTATAGAGTATTTGATTGGTTAGACCTCAAAATTCAATTACAAAGCACTCAATTAACTGAGGCAATTATTCACTTGGTTCCCTTCAAGTTTACTTTTTTTTTTCTATTTTTTGATAAAAAAAAGTCTGAAGATAGAAAAAAGGATTGTGAAGGTTCAAATTCAAACTACTAATCTCTTGTACGTAATCTCTTAAAATAGTTTGCATAAATTAATTAAGCTGAGCTTCGGGCTCTTTTTTACTCGAACCTTAGTTCTGCTAGGTATCGTTTTTTAAAAATAACCATATAAACCAATTGAGCTGAACTTTGAATTTTTCTTCAAGTTCATATATACATATATGTATATATATATATACATATTTATATATTTATACATATGTATCTATATGTTGATGGAGTTTTTAAACGTATAATCATGTATATTTTTTAAAGAGTAAAGTTTGAAGCAAATTGCGTTATACGTGTGTGTGTGTGTGTGTGTGTGTGTATTATCCTCCCTTCTCTTTTGGAGATCAAACAGGAAACTGAACTTTCAACTCATGGTCAAAAGAAGATTAATGGCTGTCTGAGAGACAACAGGGTGTGTCTGAAATCTAGGACCATTTTAATCCGATAAAATTATGGAGGTACCCCGCTTGAAAGAAAATCAGAACAGTACTTTAAATCCTTTTCTCGTGATGCCCAACCCTGTTGTGTTGCCTGCAAAGAAAGTGATAACTCAAAGACAGATTTCTATTTATGTAAATACAAACTTTGAATCAAAACCCTAGAAACAAGGAGACAATAAGAAATTATTTAAGTACTTTCTTTTTCTTCCCAACAAACATTTTTTTTAAATGTGAAATAACAAAAGAGAGGGAATTGTCCTTATTGGGATTCATTGGGTTTTTTTTTTCTTTTGGCCACTTTTATATTTTGAACATTTATTGACCGAAAAAAAAAAATTTATATAGAGTTTAGTTTAATTGGTTCACATAATCGTTGATATCCGGTAAATCTCAACATCTTGCACAACCCTTCCTAAGTTACGGCCTTCTAACAAAAAAAATGGGATATAAATTAAAAATTCGAATTCAGCTTTTGAACTGTTTCAACTGTAAACCTATTCTGATGACTTATCTGTTATTAGGGCTTCTAGTGTAGATCCCATTTTCTAGATTTTTAAGGTAACCCAAAAAGAAAAAAAAGTTGCAGACTTTATCTCTCTCACTGATCTCTCCCCCTCACTCCTGTAAGCATGTATGTATACATACACTCTCTTTTCGTCTTCATAGTTAATCATGTTTATTTGGATGTTGATGTTTATAATTTTCTTTTTTGCATTTTTGGAAAAATGGTTGAGCCCTTTCTCTCTCGTACAGGTAGAATGAGATATATGAACATTAACGGAACTCGGAGTTAAATTAAATTGGTTCTTATATCTATTTTTAAAAAATAATATTTAAAAAATTAAAAATTTTAATTTTAATATTTATAATTTTTTTCTCTATTTTTAAACTCCGATTACGAAGAAAAGTGAAATTATCTCTCAATTTCTGGTTTCATTACTTTACAAAATATAAATAAAAACTTCATCTCTTGTTATGCTGCGTGTAAATCTTGCTGGTGGATCAACTAGTCTTCTTTTTTTTTTCTTTTTTCTTTTTTGCCCTCATTCCTTGTCTCCATGACACATATCCAGGTATGCAATGACCCCCGTGATTCTTCATTCTTTTGCATGATATTTCTCAATAAAATCAGAATAATTTTCACAATTGGTTGCAAAGGGCAAGCAGTCCTTTGTTTCTAGGTTTTCTCTTCATAATCTTCCAAAACCCCATGTTCCGTAAAGTTATTGTCTAGAAATTTTGAGAAGCCTTCAACATCAGGTATACATATATATATATATATATACATTTTCTAAAGAGAGATAGAAATGATCATGAAATCATTCGCAAACTGAAGTTAAATTGTGTGAAGAAGATTGAAATTGAACTGTATAAATCACAATTAGGTTGCAAAGTCCAACTTGTCTGCGTGCAAATCTCAGTGCTGCCATTGATGTGAGTGGTCCTTGATTCCGGTCTGTGTAGATGCTGTAAAGAAGCTATATATATATATATATTGGTCCCTCCTCCACAAGGTAGCTAAGTAGCTACAGTATTCTATGACTATTATGTAATCTTGCTAACCAGATCCGGCATCCATATAATTATGTCTTTCCGATTATTCATTTCTTTCTACAGTATTTTCGTTTAACACTTGTGTTCGACATATATTTAGACATAGGTATGATGATATAATTTTATAAAGAACCTCCGAATATATGAAAATTTTAAAACAATTAAATAGTCTCACATCGAACTCTCCAGTTGGAACCCTCAATTTTACAAGTTTCCTTCCATTTGAACCTAATTCTACTTACAATTCCTTTCCCCCAACATCAAAGTCTAAGCTCATTTGAAAGGGAATAAGAAGGGTGGTAGTTAAATTTCCTATTTTCTCCACTTAGGCCAAGAAAACCTTAACCATCTGGTTTTCACTTTTATTTCTGAATTTAAAGTTAACTAATGTAGCGTTAGATATATGTTGACATCAAACAAATTAATATATAAGTTAGAAAAATGAAACAACAGATCTCTTATAGGGTTCAAATAAAATGCTTACTTTATTTATTTTCTTTTTTTTTTCAAAACTAAGCTAGCTAGGCCTGCATTATATCCTTCTCTTTTCTTCTAGTATATATTCAATGGTCCCCTATATATAAATATATAAATATATATATATATATATATTTGTATGTGAAGTTAAACTTCTACTTTGTATGCAATTCAAAACTTGGTGAAATAATGTAAATATATAGATGAACAAAGGATAGCAATAATTAAACTAGTGATTGTGCAGTATGCGGTATATGAACGATTTTACGAAATTTATATCTTGATCTTCAAATTTATATTATCTGGATTCAAGGATAAAAGTCAATTGAATAGACATACATTCAATATAAGTCTAGTTAAAATTTTTAAAGCTTTTCGTATATTTTAAAGATTATAGTCCAAATACATATGTCAAAGAAAATAAAGAATTCAAATAGCATAGCTTCAAATATCGATGTGTCGATGCGGATGTGATGCCACATGGACATAGATACGCCATTCCTTTTCCTTTTTCCATTACCGTGCAACATTTTTGCAGTGAAATTCCAGCATCTTTTTCTTTACCTACAATTGTGCTTCTCTTTTCTTTCTTTTTGCTAGGTTTATTCTCAGCAGAATTATTGTTGCAAGCTTTAAAAAATTCCTTCCATTACAGTCTACCAAGCTGAAAAAAGAAAAAGAAAAAAAACTTTAAAATCAGCTTTCGATCTCCAGTTCTCCATTGATGCATCTGCAACCTTAGATCCTTAGCCCTCTGACTTCCTAGAAGCCAACTTAAAACCCATATCTGCCGCAAAGATGTTCAACATTTTCATCTGTTAAAACTTTGTGTAAGTTTATCGTACGCTTCGATCTAGGTTTTTCCTTTTTTTTTTTTTTTCAAGAACAAAAAGTAAAAGCAAACAGTACTATTGTTTGTCTACCTCAAACCATTTTCTGAAGAACTGCTTTTGAGAGAAAACCCCAAACCCGATCTCCTTTTCTGTTGATATTCGTAAAACAAATTGACCCTTTTTGAATTTTGATTATCTTATATTTCAATTGTCTTTAGCTTCAAGTTTATTGCTTTATATATATATATATATATATATGTGGAAGTGGAGAAAATAACCTTAAATTCTCATGAACAAAATAATACTGTATATTACTGTATAATTTTCACGGACTGTTGATATTATGTTCATATTCTTGTATGAATCGTGAAGCAAGTATATTTGTCAAGTTAAAACAATTTAATTAGTGAAACTAGTTAAAGGGAAACATGAAGATAGAGCAATTTACTGTCAAAAACAGATTGATTTGTTGCTTGTTTAATTTTCATGTTAGATATATGTTTTGAATGATGAGAGAAGTAAAATGATCTCGAGTTCGGATTTTCAAGCAAAGCAAGAAGGCGAAACCAATGACGGTGGCAGAGGCGGCAGCAAGTTGTCGAAGGGGACATCAAGTTCAAGGCAGTGGTCAGGGTTTAGGAACCCGAGGATCGTTAGAGTCTCACGTTCTTTCGGGGGCAAAGATCGCCATAGCAAAGTTTGCACGATAAGGGGATTAAGGGACCGGCGGATAAGGCTTTCGGTGCCTACTGCCATTCAGTTATATGATTTGCAAGATCGGCTTGGCCTTGGTCAGCCAAGCAAGGTGATCGATTGGTTGCTTGATGCAACTAAAGATGATATTGATAAACTCCCACCACTTCAGATGCCCCAGGGATTCGAATTTGATCAGTTCCATCAGCCAATGCTTGTTTCTCATGAATCAAATCTTTCCCAATCCTCACTAGTTTCTCCTTTCTTCAATTCGACGAATTCGATGTTCATGAAAGATGGAGGTCATCATGAAGATCAAAGCATGGCAGCCATGGATGCTGCAATGAGATCAAAAAGTAAGGAAGTTGAAAGAGATAATCCAACAGCTGTTTTTGAGAAAGGAAAGTGGATCAAAGTTAATGAAGATGAAAATCAAGATGGAAATAATACTGGGGATTTTACCAGTGGACAAGCTTCATTTCAAAAGCTTTTTCCTTTAAAAAATCAACAGCCACCATTACCAGGCTTTTTAAACAATGCCATGCCTTTCAATTCGTACTACCATTGGGAGCCTTCAAATCTGTCGTTGTCTCAATTTGGAAGCCATGGATTTCTGCCCCAAACTGAAAACTTCCTCAATGGTAACAACACCACTGTGCCGCCGCCTCCGCCGCCATTGCCATCTTCACTGTCAGCTCCATCGGCTCATGCAGTTCCCCAGTTATTTTTTTGCCCACCATCGACAATGACTTCACTTTTTCCCACATATATTCCTCCATATGGCACTAATCAAGTTCCAGGGGAAAGCAGTGATACGAGGCAAATGAATCATTTTCAGTTATTGAGCTCAAATCCCCAACATGTTGTATCAAATTCTGTCACAATGAATTCCCCCACGAAACCTTTCTCGTTAAACGTAAACGATGGCCTCAGTTGAACACAAAATGATGATGACGACGACGATTATGAAACTCATGGAGATGATCAGGATAATACTGATTCCTGATGATTGATCGGTGATGGATCAGCATGAAGAAAGTTTTCAGATGATCAAATTAGGCAAGAATTACAATAAGGGGGTCATTATATTTACTTCAGATGCAGTCAACTTTGCCAGTTCTTCAGGTTGATTAATTATTTCCCATAATACAGCAGGTAAGATGCTTTAATACTTCTGCTTTCTAAATGCCTATTATTATGGTTATCACTATTTGTAGACAAGAGTTTGAATTTGTACTTCAATTTTTTTACAATATGCCATTGATTCTTGTGTTTTAATTTTATATAATATATATATATATAAGCATGTTTAGTAACTGGATCACTGCCATGAGAATTAGGAAGCATACGAGGAAATGCTATTGTATATATGTAAATGCATTAATTTTCGTGCAAAAGCCATTTTCCTAGGGTTTTGTTTATATTTGCAGTAATAATGTTCCTTTTTATACTCTCCATAAATATATATAATTATAGTTATATATATATATATATATATATGTGCGCGCCTTCTTAGCAGATGCATGCTATAGTTGGGATGATTGTCAAATATCGATACATATTTATATAAGAATACTTATTTTTTTAATTATTTTTTATAGGTTAAAAAAATTATATCTTTGTGCACATTTGAATATGAGTCAAATATAGGAGTCAAATATGAGTGTTTTAGCAAAAAAAAAAAAAATGTAAGGTCAAAATGATATAGTATGTATATAGTTTTTTTCTTATTGCAAAGTTAATTACAAATGATAATTATAATTAATGGAATTATCTAATTACAAAGAAGATAAAGAAGGATGTTAAAATTTTACAGTGAATATATATGTGTGTGTATATATACTATTGTGTTAATTAAGAAAAAGAAATAAATTCAAGTCTCATTTTCTTTAATCCATATTAATTTCTCTTTGGGTCATTGCATCGTTTATTTATCTAATTATGTTTAAACACCTCTTTTTCCTTTTATTTTTTTATATTAAATTTTTAATGATTTTCTTCTTTTTTTCCCTACATTTCAAATGTGCTCACTGAACAGCAGTAAATTTTTTATTATTATTATTATTATTATTACTTTAGTGCCAAGTCCAAGTAGAAGTAAAAAAATAAAGAAAAGATGGATGTTGAATAATTCTTGAAGTATGTTTAAGCATCAATTATTTAATTTTTAAAGTTTAGGGTTAAGTATAATACTTTAAGTAACATATAGTGTCCAGATTAGATTTTGAAATTCATGTTATATTCATGTATTTTATTATGTACATAATTATTTTAAAATATATTATATTTATATAAATTTTGATATATTCATAATTTGTATTACATACAAAATTTGAGATATTTATACATTCTGTATAATGTTTATATTATTTTTTTGTGTCATGCCGTGCTTTATGTCGTATTATATTTTAAATATTTATTTTAAATCGTTTATTCATTTTATGTCTAATATTACTGATCTAGTCCAAACATTTGACTAATCTATTCTCTTTCTCAGTGAATAATTAGAATTGAATCACTCTCCTCAAGTGTAAAAGCACATCGAAAATGAGATATATGTTAGTGTTTTGCTTCAATGAAACTAAAACAATAAATTATTTTATTTTGACCCAAATATTTTTATTTTGATATTTTTTATCCCGGGTCCCTAATATAAAAATTTTTCACTTCGCATTGGGACACCGACTCAGTTAGAAAAATATATAAAAATAAATCATATATATTTTTAAGGTTATATTAGTAATCAATTTAATTTTTTTTTTTTAAAAACGTTACATTGTTTTGTTATTTCACTTTATTTTTCTTACTCTTCTAAAAAATTGTAATTTACAAAAAAGGTTCACTGCTCTTTATTGTTTCTCTTTTAATTAGTTTACTTTTTATATATCATTTAATTATGTATTAACTCCATCTACATAGTGGGTGTGCATAGGACTAGTAATTAACAAGCTTATTTACAATTTGACTATGTTATTTGTAATTTTTATTTTTTAAAATATTTATTTTTAATATTTATTTTTAACATATTCGATATGAGTATAAAAATATAATTTTTATATACATAAAAACTTTTTAAAATTAAATGTATTCGCATCTAATATTTATCTATTTCGGATAATCGTCTTTGAATACAGATGACATAGTTTGACTTAGCCAAGCTCGCTGGGACTTGGTAGTTTAAGCATTGGTTACCAACAAATTAATTAACCTGTGACATTAGCACATGCAGAGACTACCATAATAGAACAAAATAATAAAAGGCAAAAAAGTATCCCTAGTTTATGTTATCGAATTTTTTTAAGTATATATATTTGATATATATTTAGATATATTATATTACTTGGATTTGGGTGTGAGTTTTAAAGATAGGTATATGTTTGATATAAACATGTTTAATTTTTTTTATGTATTTAAAGATTTCACGAAGAGTTATATTTCTATATCTATATCGAATATAGATATCCGCATCTAACATTACCGGCATTTTTAGCTGTTTATATTTTCTTTTTATGTGTTAAAATTCATCCAACATGAAAATCTTTGCATTCCTTAAAAACGATAAATTTGTTGGTTTTTTGTTTCTTGATTCCTAGTTTCAATGTTTTGCATGCAAAAATACTTAAAAAAGAAAAAAAATGCTTACTTTATTGGTTCAACCAAATGGCTTTATTTTGTTGTGCCATAGCAATTGACATATGCATGCAGCTGTTTATTTCTTTCATAGATTTGTTTTTACTGTAACGTATATAGCAAAATTATATATATATATATAATGTTAAAAGACATGTTGATCTCTCTAGCAATAAATTAATGGTAGCACGTTTTATTTTTACCTATCAACCATGAACAAGTCTAAAAGGGAATGATTTTATTACTTAATATATATATATATATATATATATATTAATCTTTTGCCTAAAAGGCAGTGGATCTGTTGTTTATGCTCTCAATTTGACAAGTTTAACTCAAAGTCAATGGAGCTTAGAATAGGAAATTTTCAATTCAAACTTATCCAATTTATCTTCAAATATTATTTTAAAATATTTATATTTTTATAATTAAATTTAAGTAACAGTTTTTAATTTTTAAATTATAATTCGATCACCTCAGGCTGGCCTAAATTTATAAATTTTTTTTAAGATCTAATATGTTTAAATCGAGCGAGTGACTCAATCCAATCGCTTAAAAACTTGACTGTTTTATAATTATCTGATTCAAGTAATAAGCTTAGTGTAAAACTAAATCGTACACTTGAATAAACAAATTTTTTTCCGTTCCAATCCAACACATAAAACACAATACATTTTTGTACTTCATTTAAAAAAAAATTAAATTTACATACTACATTTGAAAGCTTATTAATTAAAAAATAACAATAAAAATGGTAATATATATTGTTATGAATATGATATAAACATTATAATAGAATATAAATAAAGAAACTGATTAATAGATATTTTTATAAAATTAAAAAATAGTTTTCAAAAAATATTTTATATCAAATTAATTATTTTTATAAAATTAAAAAAATAATATAATAATTCATTTTTTGATTTTATTTTGAGAATCTATAAACTTCCCCGTAAATAAATGACTGTAAATTCTGCAATTCTTCTGGCCGGGGACAAAGAGACTGAAATGGAAGAGTCCCAGTTCTGATAGTCACAAGATCCAAGAGAAGAAGAAACATTAATAAAGAAAAAAGGACCTGTTGTAGGTTGGGAAGGATATTATTGCTTTTAAAGTTGCATGGCATCAGCATCAATAAAACAAGAAGGTTTTCAAATTCCCCTTTATTATTAGTGGTCCTGTCCCATTCTTTGCATTAAGCTTTCGTGATTTAAAACTTTTATTTTTTATTTAGATTGAAATTAAATTAATTTTAAATTTTTATATTATTATAAAAATATATATTAACATATAAAAAATTAATTTTATATTGATAATAATATATTTTTATAATTAAATTTAAATAAAAAATATTTTTATTAATTAATAATAAATATCCTTAACCGAACCAAATCGAATTAAATTGAAAGAAAAAATCTTAGATTTGCATTTTAATTAAGTTCATAATAGATTAATTGATTTCGTAGAATTTGTGGTCCTCTACAATACATGCATAGCATGCTCAAGTATTGGACCACGTATACTTGTTATAATTAGCATTATTTAGGGATAACAATAGATTGAATATTTATAATTTTTTTATAATATTTGAATTCAAAATTGTATAAGTATTTTAAAATTTGAATCTGTTTATTATTTATATTAAATTTGTATATTACCATTTGAATATGAATTCAAATTAAATTATTTATCCACTAGATATTCGAATCTACTAAAAAATTGAATTCAATAAGTAGTTAACCTAAGAAACCAAGGTTAGATTCTTTCTATGAGCATA
>JBBYHO010000008.1:9444000-9458263 GCA_038382025.1 Adansonia gregorii | reverse complement strand
TGAAGTTTAAAAATTTTATTGATAGTATATAAGATAATTTATATTTATGTAATTATTAATTATTTTGTTAATTTTCATAACTATACTTCAAGATGCATTCATCATCTTTCCAATTCATTTATAAAACTTAAAAAATTTATGACGAAAATAGGAGAGAATTTTTCAAAAACAAACCACAGAGGATGGATTTTGACAATTTGTCATATAATTTATTATACATTCGGAGAATCCACCACTTGATATGATATCAAAGAGGGCCCAAAGTCGAGACAAGGAAAGTTCCCAGAAATTTCATGTCTTTTTTTTTTTTTTTTTATGGTTGTAATATCTATATATGTTTGCTCTTTTCTTGCCAACTACCATGCACATGCATTAATTCATATGTATGCGGGTGTGTGTATAATATATATATATATTATAAACAATGGAAATCACTAAAACTCGATTTATAATTTTTCTATAATAGAAATCACTAACACTTGAATTAAAAGTTTTTTTTGATAGAATTATTTGTTCGTGAAAAATAATTTTTTTTAAAAAAAATTGTATTTCGTCAATAAAAAATGAATTTTAAATAAACAAAAATTTAATTATTTCTTTTCTAAAAATGTCTCATACTTTTAAAAGTGTAAGACATTCTTTTGAAACATATATATATATATATATGTAAAGTGCATGGCATTATTCAAATAATACCATATAAAAATAAGGGCATTTGGATGTCTTGGTTTGTACATTCGAATGCCGCATATTTTTTTGAGAAATAATTAAACAACAGAATTATATATATTTTTAAATTATTCAAACCAGAACAAATATCAAATTTTTAATAAAAATCAATATTTAAAAATTTTATTTTTTAAAAATTATTTTTTACAAACCAAACAGACCTTAAGTAAGATTATTTAATTCAAATTTAAAAGTTTTCTTATGAAAATAAATAAGGATCAAATTTTAAAATCATAACTACTAAATTGGTAGAGGTCAGTTAAAATATTAGTGACATGCATGTTAAGTAAATAATAATATCTATACATAATATTGAACGATTTAATTCAACTGTTTTGTAAAGTTTATTAATAAAAGTATCAAAGTATTTTAAAAATTATATAGATAATGTATGTAACAATCTTTCTATATTCCATGGTTTTGGAATTTTCAATTGAATTTTTATTAGATATTTTTAATGAAAAATGCTTATGAACTTAATCTAAAAAAATCTTACCTAACTGCTAAATCTTAAACATGCTTTTGTTCTTTGGGTTGCTTGGCAAAATATGTTTGCACGTTCGAATCTTAGAGAACTATATCTGTTAGACAAATTTATAGTATTATTAATTTGTCTTATTAAATTTGATCTCGCGAATTAAATGATAATAAATTTAATTATAAAATTATTAAAAGTAAAAATTGTAAAGACCGGCAAGATTTGCTGTCTTTTTTTAAGAATCTATACATTACCTATAAAGGAAGATTGCAAAGAATAAGAATCTTGTTATTTTTTTTATTATGTAATAAAAAATTTTATACGTAAAAGAAAAAAAAAGTCAAATTTAAAACAAAATTAATATTTTTTAAAAAAAATTAGTGTTTTTGCCCTATTTCGCTTGGGTAACTAGGTTAATTTCTTTATTCATTAATAAATTATCTATAAACACAAATTAAAGATCAAAACAATTTGAAGAGATTATTATTTCCTAATAGTGTTACCTATTGGAAGTTATTGTTGTTATTTGTTATGAATAAAGAAAGAAAAGAGAAAGAAAATAGATGAAAACAGACGGAAAGAAAAGAAATGAAATAAGAAAGAAAGAGAAAAAAAAACAAAAAGATTTGTGTTTTGTGTCGTATTTTTATTATTTTTTATTACAATCGTATTTAATGTATTTTATATTTATAAAAAATTTTGATACATTAATAATTTTTTTATATAAAATTTGACATATTGATATATTTATGCTATGTTTGTATTTTTTTCAGTGCCGTGTTATACTTTAATTATTTTTACGTCATATCCAAAATTATTAGGTTAAATTGATATAATATACTCAAATAACTTTCAATTTTATATCACATGTTATTAAATAATTTATTTTTTTAAATTTTTTTTAAAAATAAGATCATATATTTTTTGGTTTTTTTTATATTATTAAATTAAAAAAATTATTATATTGATAAAGGACCAGTAAAAACTATAATATTAAATAATAATATGAGGTAATTGGATTTTAAACTTTAGTTATTGAATATATTCATATATTCGATGCTATCTAAACTAATGTCAAAGCAGATTCAAATAATGAATATCCCAATAGTTATATTTAAATCTACTTCATATCTATTACTAATAGAAAATACAATACCAAATATGCAATATCCAAATCCATAAAAAAAAAAGGCATATGCTAATGTTGGATATCTAACTTATTAGTATCGATCAACATCCACTTATTCTGAGGTTCTTTATTAATAGAGGTATCCACAGGCTGAGCTATAACTCAAAAAATTTTGGATTCTACCTAAGCTCATTTTTTATGCAACAAATTCATATTATGCATATTTATTGTTCATAATTAATAAAAAGTTAAAAAATATTTTTATATTAATATTTATATATTTTATAATTAAATTTAAATAAAAATATTTTTAATTATTAAATATTAATTTGAGTCAAACTAGCTTAAATTGATAAAAAGCATGTCCAAGGGCTGATGTCAACAAGCTAGATCGGGAGGGTAGCTTAGCTCGTGGAAAAGTTTATTTTTAATAATTAGTTTTATAATCACATAAATTATAATTATTTTTAAGTGAGTAATCCGTTTTATAATTATACTAATTGAAAAAATGGTATTAATTAATTTTAAATTTTTTTAATTTTTTCACAATACTATTTGAACGAGCATTCAATTAAACAAATAAAAATCCTCTGGAATCAAATATGCTAAATATCAAAATTTATAAAATTATTTTCTTAAAAAATAAAATATAAAATTAAATGACAACTAAAATGTAAATATGTGTCAGATAGCATCAGATATCCAAATCTATTATCGATATAAATAAAGTGTATTTAGTAATAAACTCAGATATCCTACACTATTTAAACTAAAGTTAAAGCGAATTCATATAATGTATATCTAATATTCATATCCCAATTCACTTCTGATTTACTATGAACAGAAAAATACCATATTCAAATATATGATATCTAAATCTGCAAAAAATATAGAATAATGTTAAGTATAAATTTTTTTTACTGTATATTGTTACACTAATCATAGAAATTTTAAAATACATTATTTCTTTTTTAATAAATCTTTTTTGTAATCTCTATAAACCATGATTATTGATAAGCAAGTAAGCATTTTGTAATTTTACCAACAAAAATGAAAGAAAAAAGTCATCAACCTATTGAAATTAAAATAATCTTATGAAAATTTTTTTAATTATACAAACTATTCTTACGATTTTGTCTTTTGAGAAAAGACGCAATAAGAGAATGGTGGCTCTTGCTTTTATAGCTATAATCTATATCATTCGCTAATCGGTGTGGGATTGTTGTCTTGCTCGAAAACTAGCCTCCCAAGCAAGGGTATGGATTGTGTAAGTCGAGTAGGCAAGTTTGCTAGTTGATTGAGTGGTCAAGTTACTCATAGATCAAGTAGGCAAAATACTCACAGTCCATATCTTTAGCTAATCAACGTGGGATTATTGTCTTGCTCCAACATTAGCCTCTTAAGCAAGGATGTGAAATGTGTAAGTCGAGTAAGCAAGTTTGGTCGTTCATTGAGTGGTAGATCGAGTGGGTAAGATACTACTGTGTAGATCGAGTTATTTATTTATATGCTTAAATAAAATTTTGATTATGAGCCTATGGCTTATCAATTCTTATAAACAGTGTCATTGTTGATGTAAGGATTGTCGGACTATGCCCATTATGAAGTTTTATCCATTTTGAAGCAGTGCAAAGATCGTCCGCGTAATTTTATCTTTTAAGAAAATGCACCTCAATAAAAAAAATGTGATTATTGCTTTATAAGTCACAATCTTTATTCTTAACTAATCGATGTAAAATTATTGTCTTGCTCCAACATAAACCTCAGATAAAGATGTGAACTATGTATTTATTGATAATCTACTCTGACTAGAGCTTTCGTATTTAATAAAAATACAAAACATTAGATACTATATTTTAATTTAATAAAAATAAAAGTTTGTTAATATTGAACGTTAGATAACCGCCGTTAAAAGAAATAGAAAATAGGGTGAGAAGTTTCTAAGCGAAAGAAAGGCAACGAAACATTAGAAATTGCGTTCAGACAGCCCGCTATATCTAGAACTATCAGACGTCCACGTAACCAAATCTTCGATCTCATAAAATAAACCCCCCAACGCACCCCCATTTTATCCTCAACACGCAATAACAAAGGAAAACAAAGCTACGACTAAGAGCCTATCTCTGTCTCTCTCTTACAAGCATTCGCCAAATCTTTGTGGATGGAGATGTTTTCCTGTGCCTCTGCTTGTATTGCTTCATCCTAAACAAGGAAAACCCAAAAACCCAGAGCTTGTCCTTCCCTACTAAATTCCCGTTTTAGTCAATAAAACAAAGAGTAAAACATTGTAACTTTGAAGGGACTAAATTACTATGTCTTTCCTAAATTCTATTTCATCTCCTCCACCCATTAACTCCCCTTTTTGCTCTCCAATTTTCTCTCTTTACCGCTTCCATTCTCTATATCACCGCAAACAAAGTTATGGCAATGGCAGGATTATAAGAGAGTTGGGGTTTTTGGGTGATTTGAAAGGTAAAGAGAGGGTGAATTCTGGTTCTATGGGGAAACAAAAAGGTGGGTTCTTCTGGGTTTCTTCTCTTTGTAGTTCTAGAGGGAGTATTAACTGCAAAGGGGATGAATTTGAGAGTGAAGAAGAGGATGTCGAAGAAGAAGAAGAAGAAGAAGAAGAAGAAGAAGAAGAAGAAGAAGAAGGTGCTGGGTCGTTTTGTGTTTTGCCTGATAGATGGGATGTTCTTGGCCTTGGTCAAGCCATGGTATATTTCCTAACCCCTTTTTTTATATAAATCTTTTATTTTTTTTGAATTTATAATAATTTAAATTTGAGCTTTTTCATTGTGTTTTTTAAGGAAAATATAGGGAAAAGACAACAAATTGATGTTATGGATACAAACCTTTTAATTTAATATCTTAGAAAGGAAAATGGAATTTGGCTCATATGTTTTCTTTTGTTGCTTAATCCTACCCTTTTTTGTTGCTTTCAAATCATTAAGGCTTTGATAGTTTGTTTGGCGACCTGCTTTTTACAATTTGCCTCTTGCTTTTTCAAAGGTAGTTAAAAAAGCATTTTTCATATTTGATAAAATTCAGTTAATAGCTAAAATATACTACACATTGAAATATAATTGTTCTATATGAAAATGAAATTATGCATTTTTTGGGGCAAAAATTTAGTTAAAAGATGTTATGCCTCATTTTGGGTTTCGATGCATCTTGTTACCTTTGCTTTAGATCAAAAACATGTAGTAAACATAATCAAAAAGTAGAATCTTATCAATGAAAAGATTGGTCAAAGTGGGGGTATTTCCCCTATTTTCTTTGTTTATTTTGGAAATGGTAAAAAAAATTTGGCTAGGGATCGAAGAATTATTTCCCATTCTTTTTCTTGTTTAATAGTCTGCTTTCTCAATCAGGGTGTTAGTACTGGTTTGTGCTTTAGCATTACATGCAAGAAGTGGAGTTGTGAAATGGGATTATTAAAGGGCATAAACTGTTATAGAGAAAGTGTCTGATGGTATAAGGATTCCATAGAATTTTCAAAATTCATGTTCTCTAGTTGTTTGCTTTATTATTTGTGAATGTTGAATTTTTGGATTTGCAGAGAATTGATTGTAAGGCATGGTTGCTTATATTCCGAACACCTGTTGATATCTTTTTTTTTTTAATTATTTTTTTTGATTTACTCTCATTTTACTTCTTCCATTGCAGCTTTTGACTTAGTTTTGTTTGCATATTGTATTGAAAATATATTAAATTTTTATGAAATTTATGTACCTATAAATATTAGGTTGACTTTTCCGGTATGGTCGATGACGAATTCTTGGAGAGATTGGGATTAGAGAAGGGAACCAGGAAGGTTGTAAATCACGAGGAGAGGGGTAGAGTTTTGCAGGCTATGGATGGTTGCAGCTATAAGGCAGCTGCCGGAGGATCGCTTTCCAACAGTTTGGTGGCTTTGGCAAGGCTTGGTAATAAGCCCATTGGAGGTCCTGCTTTAAATGTAGCTATGGCAGGCAGCGTAGGTAGTGATCCATTGGGTGGCTTCTACAGGTTAGATTTTGCTTTGAGAAGTAACTTGTTGTTTTTAATTTCTCAGCTTGTTTAGTTGTTAATTGCCATTGAATCTACTTTTAATTAAAATAGATGACTAAGTTCGTCAAGGTTGGAGTAGAGGACTAAAACTGTAGACTTGAGATAGTAAAGGGATCAAATTCAGATTTTAACCAATTTTTGGGTAATGGCACTGTGGATGTTTAAGCTGCTCCAATGAAACAAAAGAAAAAGGGACAACCATTTTCCTTTTAGAATAAATCATGTCCAAATGTAATAGCTCAAGAGCTATACTTATCTTACTAAGTTGTTGAGACACCTAGTATATTTTCTTTTCTCATAACTTTTAGAACCTTTTTTTTTAAAATGAACAGAAACGAAAGAAAAGAGCTTGTATAAATTTTTTCTTCTATGTTATACTATTTAGTAAAAATAATTGATCTTCCTAGAAATGTTGTATGATTGTTTCTAAAGATCATTAGGATATATTGATTAGAAATTAGGTCACATGTCAAGTACCTACTGCTTCCTTCCTTAGAAATCTACACTCTGAAGGACTTTAAGTATGATGATTTGTTAAATTAGGATGTGATGTGGTATTCCTTTCTGGATTTCATGTCCTTACCTCAGCAGATTACTTTCGTGGTTGTGACAAATTGAAATGGATTTATTTTGTCGGTTTGAGGGTTGAGAGGACATAAAAGTTTTATGTGCTAGTAATGAATGTAGATACCAGACATTGACATTTTAGGCTGTATTTTGTTATAACCTTGCAGATTGAACTTGGTATTGTGGATGAACTTTTTAGTTGATTGCCTGCTTTATAAATTCATGGAGGGATAAAGCCTCCTGAAGCTCCATTAATAATACAATATTTGCAAAATTAAGTCTTATTATTTGCTTTTTCTGGCTCGTAAGAGCACTTGTTTTTTGTGAAGTGTCTTCTCATGGGTGTGTACACTCTTCCAAATATTTCTGGACTGCTGCTGAGAATTTTGTTAAGTGGGAATTTTTTTGTGATGAGGTGTAGGCTTGTTTGATTCTCTATTTCATGTATAATAAAGTCGTCCCAGGAACCGTAGTGGAAGTGTTGCATGGATAAAAGAACTGCAGGGTATGAGTAGTCATGTTATTAGGAAATGTATTTTCATGTTCATGATGAAGTTTGTTTAATAAAAGAGCTGGTGGAGGTTTTGAGGCGATTGACCATCACAATAGCAAATTAAAGATACAGTTTGAAGGATATTTACTTCTAGCGTTTGGTTTCAATGTCTTGGTCACGTTTCTTGATAGCATAAAATTTGGGCTTTATTGTTTACGTTTCTTTCCCTTGTTCTGTTTTGTAATTGTTTTTCTGTGCTTCTCTCGTATAACTCCCGTATAGTTCTTCGGTCCAACATTTTGATACAGTCAATAAAAGGAAAACAGAAGAATTTGTGATTCCTAGGGTGCTTTCAGTTCTTGTGGTATCCAAAATTGTTAGCTAAATTTGGGTTGGTAGGGTAACTCTTGCCACTTTAATAATTAAGCTGTTAATTGATAATCTTGTATTTGTCTGATTCTAGTCTGGCATATAGTTATGGATGAGACTTCCCATTTGATAAGCTTAAATTTTACTTTATTTCTTGTACTAAACTTTACTATTCTTTCTCCTTTTAATCCAGTTGAATTCCATTCTATAAACCTTTTCCTTTCCGCTTCTTTCTTTTTTTCCTGTCCAATATTCGTTGTTATTCATGCCATTAATCTGTGCAAGTTTCTGGAGTCCTTTCAATGTAGTGGACTGAACTTTTTTAGAATCTTCGATATATAAAGTCTTGTTTCATATGTTGCATCTTGTAGGTCCTCTCTGTGTAGTTTTTTATATGCATTTTCGTCTATTTCAATGTTGATATGGGGATCAAAAGGAGAAGAAGAGCAATAATGTAGAAAAATTTACCCCTACACTATCAGATGTTACCATGATGATAAAGTATTGTTTCTCCTTATTAAGTACATCTTACAGATTCATTGTAAGCCTCATGTAGTAATTCCTTTACATCTATAATCAAAGGTTTTGTTGTATCTTCAATGCCTTTGTAGCAGCTTCAGGTAGGTGTGAAGTTGCTATTAAACTGACCAATCATTATCTGCAATCAAAAACTGGCTATTTAACTTACTTTCTTGATATATTTAGATCAAAACTACATCGGGCAAATGTGAATTTCCTTTCTGAACCTACCAAGGATGGAACAACCGGAACAGTGATAGTTCTCACAACTCCAGACGCTCAGCGCACAATGCTTGCATATCAGGTTAGACTTCTCCAACTACGAACTTATCACAGTCCTTGAAAGTTACATGAATTTAAAGGTTGTAGTCTTGTTTCCTATTTAGATTCAGTTGAGTTATGATTGAAAAATTTATTGTCTGTTAAAGTTTTGTACTCGTACACTCGGTCTTTGCAGCTTTTTTGGGTTGGATTGTTAGAAGGGAAACAGATTATAGTTATGTTACTTATATTGCAGGCAAGAATGCATGCATAATCACTTAGGCACTGAGTTGCAAATTGGAAAAGCAAGCATTTGGAAACATTTTTTTTTGGGTGTACATGCTTCTTGCTTCATTTCTATGATTAAAGAATATGATACTTCTTTTTCAATGATGCTTTTCACTCCACATGCGAGTTTTAAGTGAGACTAAAGTGTCTTGTTGTATTTAACTGAATATTGTTTATGACCCCCTTAGTTATGGAGAAGACGCATCAAAACAGTATCAGGATCTACTTTTTGCTTCCCTGTTTGTTTACTTATCCATTAGCCTCTGTAGTTGTTTCGCCATCATCTCCAGGATAATGACTTGTTCAATGGCTTTAACATGCATGCAATTTATTTACTCACCTTATCATGCTTTGTAATGAAGATGAGAACAAGGAGCGGAAAAGGATATATAATATGATTTTGAGGCAAAATTAGAGATAGATTGAAGAAATTAGGGAGAACTAGAGGAAATTGGTGAAATATAAGAACTACAGGGAGGAATTAACAATGAAGTTATAGATGGAAGAATCTCAAACTTAACAATCAAAGACTCAATAAATCATCAATCAAAACCTTTTTAAAACTGAAATAACGTAGGGTACTTATAGCTATCCCTAATGCCCTAGTAGTTGGAAAATAAGCAAAAAACCAATAAATAGACCTGGCAGTTTTTTATTCGTGTCATATTCATGTATTTTGCTATGTCATAATTGTCTTTAATGTATTTTATATTTATATAAAATTTGATGTATTAGTAATTCTTATTATATAGATTTTGAGAATGTGTTCGTGTTGTGTCGTGTCTTGTTTTAAAATAATTTTTGCATGTCATATGCTTGTAATCATATCTAAAATTGTCAGGGCAATAAATATAATAAGTGCCTAAATATTCAATATAAAATTTTCTGTGAAGCCTACTTAGCCCATCAAATATACTTAGAAATAAAATTTAATGTTGGAGCAACTCCTTCTATTGCTGCACACTTTATGCTAAAGTTATTGAAATAACTTTCCGCCGTAAACTCTCTGATGTTCTAATTTTCTCTTAGACCACTTGAATCAATATGGGAATTGAATTGCATAAAATCCTAATAAGTAACTTCTGTCTGTTATTTCAGGGTACATCGTCAACTATTAATTATGGTTCTTGCTTGGCTGGCATAGTATCCAAGACAAATATATTTGTTGTTGAGGGTTATTTATTTGAACTTCCTGATACGATCAAAACTATTATAAAGGCATGTGAAGAGGCACGCCGGAACGGTGCCCTGGTAGCAGTTACTGCATCAGATGTCTCCTGCATTGAGAGACACTATGATGATTTCTGGTAAGTGTGTTATCTATTTTGGTCAAATCTTATTAGAATTGTTGGTTCTTTGTGCTTGTCTTCTGGTAGTTGTTTATATATTCCATAAGAAAGTGTAATGAAATTGATTTTAATTTTAAGTAAGTTTGATTGTGGTCTCGGATCTTGGAATTTATGTTATTTTTTATGAGAAGAAACAGAGCTCTACAAATTCAAAAACCGATTACCTAAATGTTGAACACTAGGCAAATTGTGATAAGCTTTTGAGCCATTTGAAGCTTTTCAGTTCCAAAACCGTTGGATTCACCCTCTGAGGTTAGAAAGTAGTGTACATGGCCAAAATCGTGCTGTATAATATCAGATTATTAATAATCTTTTAAACTTGTCTTCTGCTAGACAGTTTTTTTTTTTTTTCATGGATGAAAAAGTTCATCTGTTCTTCACATGACTGTGTTCTGGGAGAAGCTATTTACTATACCAAAAAAATGAGGTCAATTATTGGTATCTTCATACATGAATATTCTAGTTTTCTTGAAGAAGATGAGAATCTGACAAAATGTAATGGAAATGGCTTCATCCTTTAACAAAGTAAAGGAATTTCCAATTTTCTTGAGACGTCAGATACCTGTGGGTTTTTGCATATGTTTGATAGTAATCTTGAAATGTTACCGCTTTTGTAAATTGGAGAACCGCTTGAAAGAGGAGAAACTTACTGATAACTTCGGAAATTGGCAGTGCTAGTGAGTGATTGATGGAGTCTGAAAACAATTCGCAGTTGTATTTGATTCTTATTATCGTGATTTTACTTCTACAACATCTCTATGAATTCTATTCTTGCTCCCTATTTGTATTGTGGGATGTTTTCATGAAGTTCTGTGGGAATTTGTTCCATTTAGCTCTCAAATATTAGCTGTTTTGGCTTTCTTGTCCAGGGAAATTGTTGGGAATTACGCTGATATCGTGTTTGCAAACAGCGACGAGGCAAGAGCTCTATGTCATTTTTCCTCAAAGGAAAGCCCTATTTCAGCAACAAGGTATCTTAGCCACTTTGTTCCCCTAGTGTCAGTCACAGATGGACCTAGAGGATCTTACATTGGTGTAAAAGGAGAAGCTGTATATATTCCTCCTTCTCCATGTGTACCAGTGGACACATCTGGTGCTGGTGATGCATATGCATCAGGTATTTTGTACGGTATATTACGAGGCATCTCGGATTTGAAGAGTATGGGTACTTTAGCAGCTAGGATTGCAGCCACAGTTGTTGGGCAACAGGGGACACGACTTAGGGTTCAGGATGCCCTTGATTTGACAGAGTCATTTGCATTCAACCTCGAGAGTTCTAGTATTAGGTCGGATGTAGGGTCGGATCATATTTCCAGCTTGTGACATGGTGCCTTGAAGTTGAAGTCCACGCTGATTTCTCCATTCTTTTGGTTCTCTTTATTCATACCTTGTAGCCTTGTATATTTTCTCTCGAAACATTTCTGGCAACAGATTTGCCTTGCCATTGATTCAAATCTGATAGTCATTCCAACGTCCTGCAATATTAATGTTATAAATTTATTTCTCAATTCATCAAACACGATATTCTCCACCGGCAATCATAGTTTTCAAATCATGCGGTTTCAGGAAAGAAAAAGAAAGGCATTAGATCTTGGTTCTTCGGAGCAAGACCACCATTGTTGGTCAAGCAGGTCATGTAATGGTGTTTGTTCATTGGATAAATTTGGTTGACGAAAACAGTTTCAAAGTATCTAATAATGAAATTTTAAAAAATCAAACCAGTTAAATGGATATAATTTGGAGATTAATTTACATATCAACTTTGACATAGGTGCCCCACCTCAATTCCTGAATCATCTATTATAACTCATTGGAGCTGTCAAAGTGTTTTAATGCCGTTAAGTTTCAATTGTTATTGGTAAGTATACAGGTATTCCTGCCTGCAGCCTCATTTCATTTCCATTTTATCTTCTCCAACCATAAGAATGAATATGGATTAGCTATGGTTTTGGATTTAGAAGTACTTAAAAATGGAGCCCATATCTAAAAGCAGCTATCAAAGTGCTGCATTTTGCCAGCTTTCTCAAGCACTTCTTAGATTAATATTTCTTAGATAAACTTCTTACCAATCAAATTAAAAAACTACATGGTGGAAACATATTTTTTCAGCAGCCTTTGGTGACCCCCACCCCCCAAAAAAGTCTGTTCTAGACTAAGGTGGCTAATTAGTGCCTGTAAATTGTCCCAAAAGGCATTTTTAATCTTTATGGTTGTTGTGAATTTGTAAAAATCATCCCAAAAAATAGAAACATTTGAATCCAAGTTGAATTATCATATGTGAGACAATGGGACATTTATGCTATATTTAGGAAGACATTACTCTAAGGAAAAGAAACGAGAGGAGAGTAAATGAAATGAAAGTTTTTTTAGTACAAAGTAAAGGTTGCATGTGCTTTAATAAAAGAAATGAAAGGAAAGGAACTTAACAACTATTGTTTAATTAAATAGTGGAAATGAATCAATTCATTGCCATATCCTTTTCAATTATAAACTTCGTTTTATAATCTAACATATAAAATAAAATTAAATTAAACTTTTTTTTGTTAGTATATTAAACCAAAAAAAATAAATAATGTATAATAGTTTTCAATTTTAAGGAATTGAAAGAACATGCAATTATTATGAATTTTAAAAGTTCCCTGGGAAATTGTAAAAAGGAAAAAGAAAGAGTTAAACTTTATATAACATAAAGAGTTTAGAGTAGACATTTCACATGTTAAAAAAACTTTTAACTTTTTTTTTCTCTCTTCCTAAAATTGAATATTAAAAATAGACGTGGCAATTAGGTGAGTTCGGATAGACTTGAGTTAAATCATTTTGAGTTCAGATTGTTTCGAGTTTGGAATGGTTTGAGTTTGAATTATTTTAGGTTCGAACTATTTCAGGTTCGGATCATTTCGGATTCAGGCTATTTCAAGCTCGGTTATCTTTTACATCGTTTTATTTTATTGTTAGATGTAATGATTTTTATGTAATTTAAATATTTTTATCTAAAAATAAATTATTAATTTATTTTTTAATATAAGCTTTTCTTATAATAAGATTTTTTAATTATATTTATATATTTAAATTAATATTTGTTAGCAAAAAAAATTAATTTGTTATATAAAATAAATTTGTTAAATAATTTATTATAAAAAAATGATATATTATAAACTAATTATACTAATATTTAAAATAATTGATTTGATCAACTCAAATTTTAAAATATTAATATGTTATAATATATATTATCTACAAATATAAATATATTTCTAAATACTAATAACTAAATCAAAATGGATAAATAACTATATTTGAAGAATACATAAAAGTATAAGACTATGATTTAAGAGCTTGTAAGACAATAAAAAAATAAGTATTACTAACTAAATAAAAAAGAATTAAATTTATAAGTAAACAATTTAGTTAATTTTTGTTAAATAAGTTTCTTTTATAACATGTAAAAAAGAATCAAAGTTAACGTTAACTTTCTTTATTTTCAAAAAATAATTTTTATTAATGGTAAAAAGTAAATAAATTTGTTTGATTAATAAAAAAGAATTAAAACTTATATTAAATTTGTTTGCTTTTGCACTTTTACTTTGTACGTAACATTAAAAAGAATAAATTTTAATTATCCAGATAAAAGAATAAATTTTAAATAATTTAATATAATTTGCACTTGAGAAAACTTTACATGTTTATACTAATTTCCTTAATGAACACTTTATTAATTTTATTTATTTTTTAAAATATATAATTATATATTTAAAAATTTATAAAGCAATTGAAATTTACTTATAATACTATTAAATAGTGACAATAGATGTTAATCTTTTATATAAACATATAAGAAGATATTTTTAATCATATTTATAAGTTAAAATCAATGTTTATTGGCACCAAGATGATATAACATTAATTTGCTATATAAGATACAAATTTTAAATAATTTTGTTATAAAAAATTGTAAAATTGATAGTTAAAGTTTTTTTATTTTATAAAAAATTATTTAATTACAATTTAATTATTCTTATTTTTAGTATTAA
>JBBYHO010000008.1:9339705-9363836 GCA_038382025.1 Adansonia gregorii | reverse complement strand
ATCAAATTATTGTAATTTCGCTGGCCTTGTTCGGTTTATGTACTTGCCCTTTGTTTTTTCCATTTTAATATGTACCCACTTAGCATGCAAATTTAGAATAAATTTCATAAATTTTGAAACAAAAAAAACTTATCTTATGCAATATCATTTTACTTAACTATTTTATCATTCAATTTTTTTTATATATTATTTTACTTCCTTATTACAATATTTTTGTACATATATAATTTTAAATATTTTTTTTTCATTTTTCTATCTTTATCATCTACTAATTATTTAATTTGTTTGACCAAAATTGCATTCATGTTACTTAAGACAAGGATATAAGATTTCCAACTATATATATTTTAGTAGTCGGTAATTCTAATAAGATAGTTTTGGCCTATAATAAAGTGTGAGTATTATCATGTCCAACGATTACTTGATTTGAAAATTCAAATAAGAATCAATTGTGAAACGGTTGGAATCCAAAAATAAGTATCAAATTATTATTAATTATATAAAATTTCAAGTTTAGAAAAATAGATAAAGACACTAAATTTTAGATCATATTTTGATAATTTTTTTAATTTTTTAAAATTTTACGGACTTAAATATTATATCTAAGACTTGAAGTCTTAATTATAAGGATTAAATATTCATTTTATTTCTGTACTTTAATCAGATTTTTAGTTTAATATTTAAAAAATTATTAATTTAATAATTAAATTTTTATTTTGTTAAATATATTATTCATTTTAGATTTTTTTCATGTATTATATTTTTATTAAATATTGATTATCACGTCGATATTAATTTAAATAATTATTATATTTAATAAGATTAAAATTTAAATAGTAAGTTAGATAATTTTTGACGCCCATATGGTGCTTAGGTGTGAAGAAAGAAAAAAACGCCCGTCTGGCTGCTTGTTCCCAGTTTCACGTTGAAGAATTTTAAGAACGATATTGAAATTCCTTAAGATTACAGCTAATTTGTTAAAAAATTAAAAATTTAAATATTTTTTAATCTAAAAATTTACTTAAAACTGTAATACGAAATAATAATAATAATAAAAATAATGATAAGAAATAAGGTTAAACAAAATTTGTTTGAAACTAAGTAAGGTTCAATTATTTTGACAGGTCAAACAGACGCGTTAACTTTCCTTCTATTTGAACAAAATCCTGTTTTCAGTTTTAATCAGGGGAAAAAAGGCAAAAAAAGGCGGAGATTAAGGAGCACGACACTCATCGGCGCAAGGTAGCAGCAAGCCTCCAATCAATCACACGTGTAATTGCCTAATCTTAAGCAACACCACACGGGTAAACATCGCTATTCGTTCGTGCTAGAATCACACAATCCATCTTCGCATGTGCGACCAGACAGCCACCTCTCCCTTCCAACTGGCTTATATTCTCCGCTGCTTTAAACAAAAAAAAAAAGAAAAAAAGGGGAAAAAAAAAGTGTACTAAGATTGCAGCATTGAATTAGGATATAAAATTTTTATTATTTTTGCGAACTTTTACCCTAAACAAAAACATTTTTCCTCGATAAAATTATGCAAAGGGAGAGAGAAAAAAAGGGGAATATTTAAAAAACGGGACCAAGGGAGCCTTAAGAGTGAGCGAAAGCTCAGCGGAAAAAGAGTAAGAAAAGAGTGAAAAAAAAAACAAAGAGAGGTAAGTTTTATTTATTTATTTGTTCATTTATTAAGATTTTAAGATTTTGTTTATGGATGGGAGAAGTTGGATTCTGTTATTGAAATTGCAAGATTTCTTTATCAGATCAACGAGAGAGAAGGAATAAAAGAGGAAAGAAAAGCCTAGAGAGGACTTTGACATAATTTAATTTTGTTGTTTTATATTGGTTTATTTTCTTGTATATTTCGTGAATATGAGGTTATTCTTTTTTTTTTTTTTGGTAGAAAAGCAAGAATATTTGAAGTATAATTCGGGGGATTGAGATTGAAATCGGAATCGAAAACCTTTCGCAGCGGTTGAAGAGGGAGGGAAGGAGAGAGAGAGAGAGAGAGAGAGAGAGAGAGAGAGAGAGTGAAAGAGAGTAATTAGTTTAATGTTCAATTTGCATTGCAATCGTTTGCGTCCTCGATGGCGTCAGCGAAAGCAGCAGCCGTTGTGGTGAGGCGGAACGAGCGGCGTTTTGAGGAGCTTTACAATGCAACCGCTATAAACAACGAATCAGAGGTATTTAATATAAAATAATCTCTTTATTAGGGTTTCGTTTAATTTTATCAGTTAGAAACATTTGGATAATATATTCATTTTTTCAGATTTTAATCCCCCGGCCTGCCTAAAATTCTAGGAATTTGCTGATAGCTAGTATAGATTAGTAGACAGGGTCGACTGATCCATGGTAGATTCAAAATGGTATATTGTTTTCATTAGAATTTATGATTCCTTTAATTTTAGCCGTGGAAAATGTGGAAATATGGTAATACTTATCATGAAACTTCCTGTATCAGTCCATTGTGGTGTTCGGTGGCCTATGTTAGGAATTAGGGTTTGACTCTTTGGAAATTGGATTTATTTATTTTCTTGCTTGTTGTGTTTACTTGCGCTACATATTATGCTCTATTTTAGGCCTGTATGGAGTTTAGATGCAGGTTTTTGCTGTTATGTGGTTTTAGATGTACCATGTTAATAAATTTGAGCAGTTTTTGTGCAATGGATTATACTTAATGGATTTTGTTTTATGATGCTTATTTGATACAGTTTGATGTGCTTTTTAGATCGCACCTGTTTTAAGAGGGATTTATTGCATGCAAGTGCTATCGGATGACATGGATCAGAATATTCAGAAGAGTATGGTGAGAACAGAGTAATCTGCAGTCTGTGTTCTTAACCAGTGTTGTCAAGGCTTGTGCCTAGGAGCTGTGCCTTAACACTAGAAAACAAAAGCGCCTCTGACCCTTCCCGGCTAGGCAAATTTGATCAGGTGCATGCGTGGTGTGTCTTGGCGCGCTTTTCTGTAAGGTGATAGGTGCAAAAAAGCTCGTCTGATTGAAGTTCTCTAGCATTCCTTTTATTAAATTCTTTTATGAACTTTGCCTTTAATAGTAAAAAATGGACAAAATCAAACTCTCTACTTCCCAATGTCTGACTGTTCAACCACAAACTTGGGACCAATGGAAATGGTGCATATTTGCCGGAGAAGAAAAGAAAAGTTTACATGTTTTGTAGGATACCAGTGGACAAACTTTTCGAGTTTATTGACAGAATTATATATCTTAAGTGTGTATATATATATATATATATATATATATAGACGCACACACACAGACACATATACCTTGTGCCTTGCTTCCCTCAGGCGAGCACTTTTTTTGTGCCTTGGCTCCTTAGGCAATATTAAGGCTTTAGTGCCTCGGAGTGCATTGCGGCCTTGACAACACTGTTCTTAACTTGCAAAAATATTTTTCTTTCCCTAGTGTAATGTTCTGACTTTTGGGTTGAAAGAAGGAAGAACAAATATTTATTGGTAAAAACAAATTAAAGTGCCTTGTTCTTTGCATTTGCTTCTCTCTTTGGATATATGATATGTCATGTTTAACTTTAGAAATTTTCTTGGTGAAGACTGAATGATGTTGAAAACTTGGAGAATGAGAAGATAGTTAGGCAAGATGAATGCTAGAATAGAAAATTGAAGGAATACAGCTTCTGAGCCTGTTTTAGAAGATATTCGAGTTGTTAAAAATTTACTTTGTTTGTACCGAAACAAGTCCTTATAGGCCATGGTTTTCCTTTTTGGAACTCATGGTAAGTTTCCAGCTGTCAAGATCTGATTGGCGGGGATGCTAGCTAAAGTTGATTGAATTATGAGCTATTGGGATCTTTTTTGTTGCTTGGTTGCTGAAATCCATCAGAGCTTGATTTGGTGACTTGTGTGGCCTAATTAGTGCTAGCATCTTAGTGATTGTAGGAATTTATTCCATGTCATGAAAGCTGAAGTTATATTACTGATGTGTGAGACAGTATGAGAATTAATACGCGGTATGAGGAGGTAATTACAGAGGACACGGGTGTTCTTTAGCATTCTTTGGCAACTGAGAATAACAAATTACAACAGTGTTATTGATTGTATAAAATCACAGACTGCAGGGGTTAAGACTCTCAATTTTTTACTTCATTTTGGAGGAGGATGAAATTTTTGTGTTGCTGCTGTTTAAACATCTTGATTTTTCATGTAGGATAAACAGTATTTTATTCTGTGAAGCTTGAGAATAGAAGGCAAACTTTTGATGTGGAGCTATAACTTCTATGAGATTTTTGAATGGAAACCATTAGGATGATTCAGCAAGGAAATTTAGTATGAGTTTGACTTGATTTGCCTGGAAATAAGAGTAGTCTTTGTATTCAAGTTGAAATATTATAAACTATGTATAATGCCAGGTTGCATGATGCTATGATTCGAATTCAACTTGACTTAGAGGATGAGCTTTGGTAGGATTATTTTGTTAATGTATATGCCATTGTTATTACGACACAATAAGAAGGGAAAATCTGATTAAAAAAATGGAAGTTATGGTGTACAAAAAAACATTGGTCTGCGTATTACTATGAATTGGTTGCTTAAGTTTGGCAACAATATATCAGAAAGTCAAACAGAAAACAGGCAAGGGCTAAAATAAAAGATGAGGCAGAAATAATTTGTCGACAGTCCTACAGAATGGCTTGTGAGTTGTCCCATTGATGGGCCTGTCAAATATTTTAAGATCATTTACCTCTTAGCCTTTTCTCCTCTTTAAGGGTCATACTCTTACATCTCTGGTATAAAGAGGGAGCTTCAAATCATAAATGATGCTTGAGTAACATTTAGATTTATGTTGGGTTGCATTAATGTAAGTAGTGATGGTCTCTAATTTCCACACCTTCAAAAAATCCATGTATTAGCAATCTATATAGCTAGTGATTTAAAAAGGACTATATCAAAATTTTTTTCTATTATCTATTATTGTGAGAAAGCCTTTTTTCCTTTTGTTATGAATATTGCTTGTTTGACTTGTATACGTCTCAATTTGCCCATTGTTTATCCGGGATTCAGCCTTATCTTAAAGGAACCCGCTATTTTAGATAGTTAGAATCTGTAAAGATTAGATTGGTGCTTTGTTTTATCCTTTCTAGATAATATATCTGAGACCAAGCTCATTATTATTTTTTTTTGCTAATGCACTTTTCTCTGCAGAAGTAGATATCAGGGCCACCTAATCTTTTCCTTTCTGATGGTTGAATCAAATTTTGCTATGAGATTTGTTGGATAAGATTTTTTTTTTCTTTGGGGAAAAGGCCATTAACATTTTTGTTAAAAGGCATGGATCTTTCTGCTTATTATTTTTGTAATTCTGCATTTTTTTTAGGTGCCACCCAAAACTGGAAAAAAATTAATTAGGCGTTCCATGAGTCAAAAGGTCCATACAAAAGCTGAATCTGGAATTTGCAATGTGTGCTCTGCTCCTTGTTCATCTTGTATGCACCTTAGTATAGCTCAAATGGGATTGAAGAAAGATGAGTTTTCCGATGAAACTGATAGTGTTGCTGTAGCAAGTCAATATTCTATCAATGAGGATAAAACAGGTGACAGCTTACAGCTTACAGCATACCCCCAGTGAAGCCAGATATTTACAGAGTGTCAATTCAAGTCATGCTTCTTACTCTGAAAATTTAGAAAATAAAGCAAATACAAGGCCATCTGATGTATCTTATATAGCAGAAGATGTTAGGATTCGGAGAATTTTCTCAAACAAGTATGATGATTCAAAAAATGTTGAAGGCGATGATGATAGTTTTTCATGTGCTAGTAGAACCAGCGATGCAAATGCAGCTTTCAGTTATTGTAACAAGGACTTAGACAATAAGAATTCATCTCGTAGTTCCATGTCAGTTTGTAGTTTAGGATCTGGAAAATTGCTTTCTACCCAGAAGGTAGACTTGTCTGAACTTCCTTCTATAAAGGAGGTAGATGCTGGCAGTAGTTCAATGAGGATCCGAAGTCCATTCAGTTATTGTAACAAGGATTTAGACAGTAAGAATTCATCTCGTAGTTCCATGTCAGTTTGTAGTTTAGGATCTGGAAAAGTGCTTTCTACCCAGAAGGTAGACTTGTCTGAACTTCCTTCTATAAAGGAGGTAGATGCTGGCAGTAGTTCAGTGAGGATCCGAAGTCCATGTTCAAATTCTCAAAGTGACAAGAGCCTTGTTGGGGGCAGTTCTGAGATCTCTGCCAGAATCCATCTGAAGTCAGAAGCAGATATTGACATGGAACCTCAAGATAAAGCTGGGAAAAGCTTGAACGAAGATGAGCATGATGAGTCGAATGAGTTGGTTGAGTTACCTGACAAGCAGGAATCTCCTTTACAAGCAGCTTCTGGAGATGAGAGTTGTGAATCTGTTGCCACAGAACATGATGTAAGTAATTTTTTTTTTTGTTCTTTCGGATTCTTAAAATGGAGTGTGCATGCATGATTGGTTATCACTAGATTTTTCTTAGTACTTAGATTGTGGAGGTGGTTTAGCTTAATGTAATTAATCTGAGAGGAAAGACATTGAAGTACCATATTTAATTGGTTTTCCCTTTGCACTTGGAGTGCAGGTGACATTACTAGGAGAATGGAGGGAGTGTTTTTGTTATATTCTTTAACTTATTCTAAGGTTATAGATTCTGGTCGGGTCCTATACTCCTCTAGGTGTGGTTAAAAGGAATCTTTTAAAAGATAATAAATGCATTGAAAATGAATATGCGGGTCCTTCTCAAAATGGTTTAAGAATACTAAACTTGATTCCATCAAAATTATATTTCTTAAAGAGAAACATTCCTTTTGCTTTTACCTTGCAGGGCTGCTAGATCTGTTGTTGTCCCCTTCCCTCCTTTTCAATAGTTTTGTTGTTTTATCTTTTCTTTTTCACCCAATTTGTCTGGAATAGGTTAAGGTTTGTGATATTTGTGGGGATGCTGGACGAGAAGATTTGCTTGCTGTATGTAGCAAGTGCGCTGATGGTGCAGAGCACACGTAAGTGTAGATATCCCTTTATCCATATATTTTTCAGCAGGTTTTATTGCATTTGTGTTTAATTCTTATCTGTGCACCATAGTCATTGGTGAATTTACATTATTAATGCTATTGATTAGGTACTGCATGCGAGAAATGCTTAAAAAGGTTCCTGAAGGTGATTGGCTTTGTGAAGAATGCAAGCTTGCTGAGGAAAGTGAAAGCCAAAAACAAGGTTAGCTATCAAGCAGATGGAATAAAAAATGGCACTCAGGCCAGAGCATGTACTGACCTCCTTTTACCATTGAATTTTCAAGGTTTGGATTCTGAGGGGAAAAAGGCAAACAAACTCGGCTTAAATACACAAAGCTTAGGTAAGAGGCATGCAGAAAATCTAGAGGATGCTTCAGCTTTGAAAAGGCAGGCTGTTGAAAAAAAAATGGGATCACCGGGATCATTTTTGTCTCGAGAGGGTTCATTCAAGAACTTAGATAAGGGGAAAGTGAGGCCATCTCCACAAATTTCTCTAGACATTTATTCTGGTAATGACATGCTGGAAACTGTTCGTTCTCCTACTTCTGGTCCACTGCTGCAATCACCAAAGGGTAGGTGAATTGACTTTGTTGGCTAAAATATTTTGCATATATTTGTTAATTTTAAGCAGTGGCTTTCTGTTATACTTGATACAGGTACCTTATTGAAATCCAATTCATTCAATGCATTAAATTGCAAAACCAAAGTGAAGCTTGTAGATGAAGTTTCTCTTCAAAAACGGATAAGTGGTAGAGAACATGCATCCCTTGATAGCAAGGAGGAAGCTGCTAGAATGATGGGCAAATCCACATCATTTAAATCCATTAACTCAGGACGGTTAAACGCTGGGGAATCAACAGTTAAAATGCTATCTTCTAAATATCCTCATGTTCAAGATCTGAAAGGATTAAAGCAAGTTAAAGAGTGGATATCATTAGAAAGGAAAAATTTCTCAAAATTGGGTCGCTCTAGTTCTACTGTCTCCATGCCTAAGGTTGATCAGAAATTGACACATCGTGCTGATACAGTTTCTCAATCATCTGCAAGCAATAACCGAGAAACTAAGGTTGTTCTGTCTGATGGAAAAACAAGTACTTCATCAAGATCAACCAGCAATCTAGCTCACAAAGGTTTAGAAAATGCAGTTACTTCTGGTATGTTGTGACTTTCTGATGGAGAGACTGCTAATTTTTTTTTTCTTTTTAGTGTTCACTTAAACCAGAGTGTTTTGTTGTCTGTGCCATTTTTTACATCATACAAGTTAACGACATTCTTCTTACTTTGTAGCTGTTGGAGTTTCATCCACCAGTGGGTGCATTTCTTCTGAACAGAAGTCAAACCAAGTGAGCCTGAAGGAGGAACCCTCATCAAGTTCCTCAAGGACAGCTGAGACGCAACCTAGTAATTTTAATGGAGTTATGTCGGATGGGCTATCTTGGTCATTAGATTCAACAAATCAGAGTGAGAGATCTAGGGAGATTTCTAGTCACTCCTCAAAAAGTCTACCATGTCTAAAATGTAAAGAAATGGGTCATACAGCTGAATATTGCTCAGTCTCTCAGGCTTCTGGTGCTGATTTTTCTGCTTCAAGGAATTCTAGGGAGGAGATAAATAAAGGCAATAAGTTGAAAGCAGCAATTGAGGCAGCTATCCGTTTGCGGCCTGGAATATGTGAAAGAACTTCTCAAGATCCATCATCAGTTTCCATGAAGGCAAAGAATATGATTTGTGTTCACGGTACTCATGAAAGGCAAACAAATCCATGTAATCAGGCTTCCATTGGTAATACGAAGCTGCTTAATTCGGATTCCACTAATGCTATCTCTGTAGTTTCTTCTGTTGGCAAACTTTCAATGAGAGATATCTCCGCCCCTCCTTTAGTCACAGTGTCTGCTGTCTCGAAGATGTCATCCATCCCAGAACATCAATACATCTGGCAGTAGGATACTTTGTCCTTCTATTGAACTATATATATATATATTGTGAAAAGGATGCCCATTTTGGGGTCCTTTTCATTTTTTGCTGCAGTATACTGTGCCTTGAGATGTTTCTTAAATGGGATGGATTCTGTTACTTTTATGCAGGGGGGCTTTTGAGGTGCATAAAATTGGAAAACCTCCTGAGTTTTGTGGAGGAATTCAAGCTCATCTCTCAAGCCTTGCATCACCTAAAGTACTTGAAGTTGTCAACACTTTTGCCCACAATGTTCCCTTGAATGAAGTACCTCGTTTGAGCACTTGGCCGACACAGTTTCATGACAGTGGCCCTAAAGAAGATAATATTGCTCTATACTTCTTTGCGAAGGACCTTGAAAGGCATATTCAAATAGATTGTTTTTTCCCCCTGTCTGCACCTCCCCCTTTTCCTCTCTCCTTTCTCCTACTTGCTTGATCATTTATGCAATTTCTTATTGCTATATGTTTTTTTAGAACAAAAACATTCCTTCTGGTAAAATTGCAGTTATGAGAAGTACTACGAGGCCCTTTTGGATACCATGATCAAGAATGATCTTGCCCTCAAAGGAAATTTTGAAGGAGTTGAACTCCTGATATTCCCATCCAACCAACTTCCTCAAAGTTGCCAGCGTAAGGATTGTTACAAAATTGAGATATTTTAATAAAATTTAGTAGCCTGTAATTTTCCTTTTGGTGGGCTATATGCTTTGATCTCAGAGTCACAAGGCCGTATATGTACTGGTAAAGCATGGTCATGGGGACTAATTTAAATTTTTGCTCCTTGCATACTTGCCAAAAGTAAGCACCTGTTGCTGTTGAAAAATAACAGTCAGTATATTTTTCCCCTGTTAGATGCAAAGCTTTAAAAGAGTTGAATGAGCCTCAAATTCAGTTCCTATCACAATAATGGAAAAAAAAAGGGTAGTATGTGGGAAAAAAAAAATAAGATAGTGTATGTGGAAAAGGTAGTGTAATTGGATCAAGCGTGTTTTACCACGATTTACAACTCGTGTGTAGGCTTTTCATTTTCCACATCTATGCTCTAGATTTGCAAAGTGGTGGACAAATTTCCATGCTATAATAGATCTAACTAAAACTCTCATCCACTGACATCCTTAAATTGTGGGGGCTGTTTAGATTTAGGGAAGCTGATTTGATTGATTCTTGTTATCAGGCCATTATGTGAGTTAGGGCTATCAGTTGTAAGGGTGACTATATGATGCACCAAAGACCAAATCCTAGGCAGAGTTTTGAGTTATATCATCTCTTAGTGTTTCAAACATAGGATCCTTATGCTGGGGTAAAAAAAGGCCTTTTGGTTATAAACTCTGCATCAGCCAACATGGAAAGCCTCTGTTGCTAAAGAGTGTTTTCTTTTATTGACTTCGGTGCTGCAAGCTGCATTATAACATGTTATAGAACTGTTGATTTGACCGAAGGGTAGAATTTTTTTTTGAAAGATTGTAGGTGTGCTGATGTACTGCAAATGGTTAATGGTTTTTTAGCACACTAAAAAAACATTGACAGAAATGTTACCGATTACAGAATGTATTTGATGTAAGGTTTAGAGAGTGACTTCATTCCATCTTCTGTAGATCATTTGCCTGGAGTTAATTTTGGTCTATTGAGCGGTTTTCATTGAATGGCCTCTTGTTATTGCTTAAGCACAACTCAGAATTAATTGCTTCTCAATAGCAAAATAGTGAGAACAGGCTATAGAAATCTTTTTCTTCCATTCCACCTATATGATGTGACATTACAGGGAAGATATCAACTAATTTTAACATATTTCAGCTCAGAATCTTTTGAGAACAGTGATTTTTAGTTGTCAAATCATCAACTCTGTCTTAATCCCAAATTAGGTGGGGAAGGTTTTCATTGCATGACTTCCTGACTCTGAAATTGTCTGACTGGACCGCACCTTTCACCTTTTGACAAACTATCTCCTCTTATGTCCTTTGATAACTGTGATTTTTTAGATTTATTTTGGTTTCTGGCTCTTAGTTTTCAGATTAGTCTTTTTTCTTTATTTTGTTTTGTGGTTCCCTGTTTTTGTGTTTTAACACATTTTATTTGAGAGGGCAAAACTGGATGATAAAATTTGTGATTTGTTGGTTTGCAGGGTGGAATACCTTATTATTCCTTTGGGGCGTTTTCAAGGGAAGAAGAGCAAATTGTTCGAATTCCTCAAAGAGTGTATACATTCCTGAAGCAAGTACGGTAAGATTGGAGAGAGAGATATCTACTGATATTCCTCAGCCAGTCGATAATGAATTAGCGGCATGCGATAGTTCATGCAATGTAGTAGTAACCAGTGCTGTTGAAAAGGCATGTATCTCAGCAGATAACAAAGTCTCATCTTTTGAGAAGACATTTATGGGAATAAAAGCAAAATTGGAGGAGCAAGATGGTAAGATTGAAGCCAACTACTTGTCGAAAATTGCAACAAGCAGCATAAAGGTTCATCCAGACATGGAATGCGCTAGTCCTCCTCTGGTATGTGTATTACTTAAAATATGTCATGTTGTTGCTATAGGTGATTGTTTATATTTGTTCCTGCCATTATTCGCTTATCTTCAACCCTACAATCAGCTATCGAGTGTTGCTTATTTAGGTACATAATCAAATTTGGCTTTGTATTTGTTCATTTTTCTTGGATAAATGTTTGGCCGTTCATCTGGACTTGTGCATGTTGTTTTTTCCTTCTCTCTCATCCTGCTCCCCCAAAAGGAAAGAAGGGAAAACGCACAATGTTACTTTCATGGCGGTTGTTATACGGGTATTCTCCATGCACCTCATTAAATTGGTTAAAATGCTTCGTTAGAATTCTTGAGCCATTCTGCTGATCAGTGTTTCATTTCAAATATTAATTATTTTCTCGTATTTTTCATTGTATCTTGTTATCAATTAGTTTTGTATTTTAAGAACATCAAATATATTTTAGGCTAGTATTCTTATTACTGAATGTATTTTCTATTCTGTTTTAAATTGGTAGCTATGAATGTAAGACTGCAAAAGACTATGCGCCATAAATATGGGAAAAATGTTTTGGATCACAATTCTGTTTCTGACTTATGTCACTGAGCAGATCATTTCTGATTCTGATCTTCATTGGCAGGATCGATACTATCTCAAGTCCTTCATCTTCCACCCCCCCCCCCCGGAGAAGGATTTGTAATCATTGGAACTTCATTAGTTTTGTTTATTTATTTATTCTTTTGTGAGGTGGGGAGCGTGGAGGTTGGTTGAAAGAAGTGTTAATATTTCCTCATTTTTTCTGTTGATTTGTATGCATTATTCTGAACTTATTGCTGTTGATTTTTAGGCAAACAGGACAAGACAAAAAACTCACTCCTATAATTTTGACTTCGCAATTATTTTGCAGGAGGATAGCAAAGTTCCAGATTGTAGATTCGACATAGAACTCAAACCTTGCCTTGAAGTTACTGAAACCAATATTGGTTTTATCAAAGTTGAGAAAGAGGAGATGCATGTACGAGAAGATTATCCGTCTTCAAAAAATCGCCCTACTGGAAAGCAAGAGGCAGCTGTTGTGGGGAAGATTGATGGAGAGTCTGTGAGATTTAGGGACTCAAGAGATGATGGTTTCGCTGATGGAAACACTAATTCAAGGAGAGATGTCAACTGTTGGCAGTTGAATAATCGGAAATGCCCATACTTGGATCTGAAGGAAACAGTTCCTGAGATTTCTACTGATACAAGTGAAAGAATGCCATGGTGTGAAGTAAACAGAGTTTCCATAGATGGAGGTAGTGATAATAAAAAGCTGAAGACAGGTTTCAGTGGAATATACCAATATAGCAGTGCTAGAGATCGAGTTCCTTTCAGTGATAGTTCAGCTTCAGATGGACATCATCTGGGTTCTGGCTCTTCTGTTGAAGTGAAGAGATGTGAGATTGCTTGTGAAGAAAAAGTTATCCCCGAGGACACGGGAAGTAGAGAAAGGTTCTTCTTTCCCGTGGGTTCGCATCGTGCAGGGGAATTTCAGATGGGGGACAATTCTAAACCATGGAAGGAGCTGCCAGTAAAAGATGAAGATCGATTTCACGATGCCTCTCCCAATCTTGAGCTTGCTTTGGGGGCTGAGATGAGGCCACCAAATAAGGGGATCCTGCCTTTCTTTGTTGGAAATCAGGACAGGCCCCTGGATAAGGTAACAGCAAGAAAGGAAGAGGAGGATGATGATGTCTCTGCCTCCCTTTCCCTCTCCCTCTCGTTCCCATTTCCAGAAATGGAAACGAATGCGAAGTCTCTCTCTCAAACAGAGCAGCTTTTGCCCTTGCCCGAAAGGGATCCTGTGAATACTTCCCTGCTACTTTTTGGGGGATTCCCCGACAAATAGGCTCATGGTGGTCCTTAGTTGTTTGTCCATTAATACCGTTGCCAGCCAACATGAATGTTGTAAAACTTTATACCAGGTCAGTAGCTGATGTTACTTCCATGGGGCTTCGTAGGAGAAACCCACATTCCATCTGTTCATAAGCCTTATACAGAACTTCGCAATAACTTTGCTTTTTTTTTTTTCCTTTTTCGTTGCCTTTCTTTTTTTTTTTTTTAGCTTCCTTTGTTGAACGCATAGACATAGTGACGGCTGTTTGTATATTAGAGGGAATGAAGGCCGGCTTACTTAATAGCACAACAAATTTGCAAACCAATGCTTTATCTCCGGGAATTTTGCTTTCTTTGATCACTAAGTTTTTTATGGGCCAAGCAGTGCAGGTGGTGAAAGGAGCAGCCTATATCGAATGGATTCTTATATTAGTTTTGCATATATTATATTATATTATGTACACACACTTTTCTCATATGTGAGGAGAGATTCATTTTTATTAGTGTAAAACTAATTTGTTTTACTAGGCTTTATAATTTTGTATACAATTAATGATCTAACAACTAATAATTGGATTTCTTAATATAATCGCATGTATGCACATAATTGAATCAATTCGACATTTTTATTATATCGATTAAAAATATTATTTTTAATATATATTTAACGATTAATTTTTTTATAAAAAATATTAAATATTTTTAATTTATTTTAAATTTAATAAATATTATTTACGAAAATAGAGTATGAAACATAAATCAAGCTCTCCATTTTTATGAGAAAAAATAGTTAAATATTTTCAATCAGAGCAAAGAGTTTTTCTCAATAAATGAGAGATTTTCTGTGATTTGATTTGGCTATAATAATAATAATAATAATAATTATAATACAAATGGCTGTTTCAGAGTTGCGTTGAGATTAGGTGGACGAAATTTACGACATGCGAGAATTTATATATCTCTCATTCTCTGTGTGTGTGTGTGTATATATATATATATATATATATGTAGAATGACAAATGTAGCTAAGGTAAACCGGTGGATTTTTGTTTAAGACGTCTACATTTATAACAAAGCAGATATCTTTATCCTTTGTATAAAATTTTTAGATTTAAAATAATATTAATTCAGTTAAAAAATAATTAAAAAAATTTATAAATCAATATGATATATTAATTATATTGTATAAATAATTTTTTAAAAATAAAAAATATTTACATATTTTTTATTTAAAAAATACACATAATTTAGTACTTTTTTTTCCACCTATATATTTTTAATTTTTTGTTTCTTTCTTACAAAGCGTGTGTTATGATCTAATAATTTATAAATTATCTAAATCTTTGCACTGCTTCTTCTATTAAGTTCATTCATAATTTATTGTTAAAAGATAATTTTTAATAAATTTAAAATTCAAACTTTATTATTACATAAATTACTTAAAAAGGAGTTATGATCCTGGTATTTATAAAAAAAAAGCCAGAAATAATTTCCCTTGTTTTTTTTGCAACTTTCCTCTGAACAAAGAAAGGATTTTTCAATTTTTATTTTGTCTCACAGGAAGGGGGTGTTTGGGTCTTTTGACATTAATGCATTTAACTCGTTCACGCCGATTTGCGGCACTGAAATGGATTTTCTTAAGGTTAAATCGGAGCATTGACTTTGGGGCTTAAATGTAAAACTCGTCGTTTTATGTCCGCAACTTTTCGTAGGGCATTTCAATGTCTTTTTATTTCCATTAATACCCTTCTCATCTTTCTTTAATATCAAATGAGTTCTACTTGCTGGGAAAACTACAATACATTAGCCTTCATCTGCGCATGCTGAGACCTTCATTAATTTAAATTGGTAGTATTTATTATTTAATTGTTCATTCTCAAAGAAATGTCATTTTTTTCCCTTTCTTAATTGTTTGTTGGGCAAACTATGGGAAAAATAAAGAGATTTTCTAATATAATATATGGAATCAATTCTTTTTCATAACAAAAACTAATTATAATTTGTAAAATTTTAACTATAATCTTGAAATTGAATTGAATTGATATAAATTACTATAATATTTATAAACAATTAAAAATAATAATAATCATAATAGCGTATTATATTTTAATTCAATAAAATGTATAAATTTATAAATAATTTCAATAAATTTAATGTAATAGTAGATCAAATTTACGTAAAAAAAATTTTTGATATTTCAAGGTTTTGAGACTTTTATTGTGACACAACTGTTGTCGGTCAAATATAAATTATAATTTTTTAAACGTTTGAGATATAATTAAAAGTTTTAAGTTCAAATAAAATTAATCTAATATGATTGTAAACTTAATCAAATTGATTTGCATAAAAAAATACAATCGAATAGATATAAAACTTTTAAAAGGAAAAAAAAGACCAAAAACCTTTACCCTATGTTTGGAACGGGTAAGAAAAGATCAAGTAAAGTAAAAACAAAAGAAAGTAGGTTCTTTTTTTTATTTGAATAAATTCTTTTTAATTCGAAAAAAAGTGAGAAGAGCTGAGTATTTTTTATTTTTTATTTAAAATGTTTAATTTTTATAAATTTTAATTTACAGTAAATTGAAAAAAAATTATATAAATAAAAAATATATATTTTTATTTTTCTCAATCTTATTTTTTTATTATCTTTATAAACATTCATAAAATGAAAACAAAGGGGACATTGGCTTATGGGCATATTCGTAAATTAAGAATTTAAATCGAATCGCAAAAAATGGCGATAAAAATATACCTAAAGGCTACTTGAGGCTTACGTTCTAACTAATTATTAATTAACTTCGTTTTTGGTTTCTCTCTCTAGATCTCTCTCATGGCCTCCAACTTCGCTCCCGTTTCCATCTCAGGTTTTTCTTTCTTCTTCGTTAATTTTCCTTTTGGATTGTAACTGTTTTCTGCTTATATTGATTTAAATTCTGGTTATTTTCTTTTGGTTCATTTAAACTTAATCGTTTGAGCTATTAATTGATTCTCGCTCTCTCTCTCTCTCTCTCTCTCTCTCTGTATATATATATATATATATATATTAATTGCTTATGTGCATTTTTTAATCTATTTTTATTTGGAGAATTATTTTAGATAGCGAAAATGTTCAGAATATATATATATATATATATATTGTTTTTGAATGAAAAATTGTATCCACAATATTTTCAGTTGAAGAAGTAAATAATCATTGATTTGAAGAAGTAAATGGTTGAAAAATATATTAATTGTTTCATTACGAGTAAAATCATACATTTTCACTTTTTATGAAGATAGGTTTTTAATTATTAATTATTAAAAAAATAAATAAATATTTGCTTTTGCTGATAAAAGCTCTATTTTGCAAGTAAAAAGCAAGTAGGAATCTGAATTAGTTGAGTTGATGTTGTTGGATAAAGCCAGAGGTTACTATGCAGAAGGTTAAACAAATAAATAATGAATACTTGCTATGTTAAGAGGATTCGAGTTCTTAAAGAAAGGGGAAGGACTAGATATATATGTGCCAAAATTTTGTTTCTTGGTTCGTCGTGTTTCTTATAATTTGTTTCAAGTGATTGAGGTTTGAAAGAACATGCTTATGTATGTACTGATGTTAGTTATGGATATCAGTGTATTTCTTCGGTCGTATTCTATGTGTTTTGTTGACCAGGAATGTAAATTTTTATAGGATGGGAAATCTTTTCTTTGAATTATGTTTTTTTAATTGGATTACTGACGATTTTCATTGATATCAAATTTCTATGAATTTTGGTTTAAATTGAAAAAAAAAAAAAAAGAAAGAAAAAGAAGAAAGAAGATTTAAGGATGAAATGCAGTAAATTATGAAAGAATAACAACCATATTGCTAACATCTTAGAGGGAGTAATTTTACTGTTTCATATTGTGTTAATTTCTTAGCATGTTAGTGTTTTGATGGATTGCTATTAGTAAAATGATTTGTGATGGAGTTCTTGCTTCATACTCAATTTGTTATTGTTTCTTTCTCGGTTTATAGGCTGTTCTCATCTCAAGGCCAGTGAGGTTTGGTTCACTAAGTCCAGCACCTTTGGCAAAACATCAACTTTGGCAGTTAGAAGGAAAGCAATGCCATCAAACCGCCAGTTTTCAGTTTGTGCAGAGTATCGGTATGTCATTCTGGATTTCAGTCCATATGAAATAAGCTTAGATGCATATTCCTGCTTGTCATAGCAATATGCTTATCAGAGGCAAGCTGAACCTGTGATACTATTCATTGTTGTCTGAGCCACATCTCTCTAAAGGTTTTGGTTTTAGGTTTCAGCTAGGTTGCTCATTTAGTTTGTTATTGGATGATACATATGCCCAATCATTTGTCCTAACAAACCACCTTGATATAAAACCAGAAATCTGCAAAACGAACTGCCAAGGAAGCTACACACTTTCGAGATACTATCGTGAAATTTCAATATGAAATCTGAAATTCAGTTGCCAAACTTCAAAAATCAAGTCGTGATATCAATATCTAAAAGCCTTGAGGTTAGTACAACATTGTTAATAGAGTTCCTTTTACCTCATTGTTGAGGTCATTTGGAGAATGGAGTCCATCGAAACATTTCCACCAAAAAATTATCAAACGCATGGCTATTAATATCCAATGGTTATACATTGCTTATTGGATGATTCTCTAATAACAAAGCTCTATTTGACTGTTAAAAAGCTCGTAAATGGATGATGAATTAACATCCCCTCTCAATGCACAAACCCAAAAGATTTAAAGCATAGAACCCTTCAACTCCTCCATGGTATATACTGTTTTTTTCACCGCAATGTTCTGAAGCTGATTCTGTATCTGTACCAAAGGGGGAAAAAAAAAAGGAGCTGATTTTTATGTAGTGCTATGTTAAGATTTACTTCAAGTAGGATTTTGCCAATTACTTTTGCTGATTTTGTCTGTAAAGCAATGCTGCTAATTTCTTCTTTGTTCTCATGTTTTGTTCTTCTTTCTAATATATGCAGCGATGGCAGTAGGGGTGGAGCAAGTGATTTTGCTGCTGGTTTTCTACTGGGAGGTGCTATATTTGGAACATTGGCATATGTTTTTGCGCCACAGGTGCTTAGTATCCTTTTTCAGCTTTACTAGACTTCCTGCACATAGTTAAACATATCCAATTGAAGTTGACTGAAAGTCTCCCTGTAGCAGTGCATTAGTGTTATGGAGAAAAGAATATCACATTTTATTAATATTAAAAGGGATGTCTGTCAATGACCGAACTCATGGTCAACTACCCAATGATCCAAGGCATAAAATAGAAGTGAAAAGTCGAGCTCCTCGATTTATTTACTTAAAGAGTGCACTTTGTCGTTGCTACAGTCTTTCTTTGATGTTTAGGAGAAGATGAATCGTCCAAAGCCTTGCAATGTCATACAAATCAGTTTGCATGGTTCATTTGTCTTTTAACAGAATGCTATTATATAGTGCTGTTTCACATTTTCTTCTTGTTTTGTCATATTATGCATGGAGGCAATGAAATGTTATCTGCTTTTTTTTTTGCCATGAATTATCTCTATTTTGGCAATTTTTCTTGTAAAATTTTGGATCTTCCACTTGGATCCTCAATTCTTGATTTGTCGTTTTTTTTATTTAGATTAGGAGATCCTTGCTAAATGAAGATGAATATGGATTCCGGAAGGCAAAGCGGCCAATTTACTATGATGAAGGTTTAGAGGTAATTAGCTTCTACTTTATTTGCAACTCTGTCTATGGTCTTATGCTCTATTATCTTTATATTAATTCAGAATCTTTTTTTGCTCGATGATGCAGAAAACCAGGCAGACCCTGAATTCAAAAATCAGCCAACTCAATTCTGCCATCGACAATGTATCCTCACGTTTGAGAGGTGGCAATAATTCACCCCCTGCACCAGCCAAGACTGACGCTGAAGTAGAAGCTACCATGTGAGGCCTGTGTTTGCTGGCTGGTCATAATGGTGAGTTTCAATGATTTACAATTGCACCTGTGCGTCTGTAATGAATTCTGAATTCACAATGTGTTTGAAAAATTTATATATATGGGATTATGCAGTTTTAATATTATATTAATTTTGTTGTTTTTCAATGTTTCTATATCGAAACATGAGTGTATTACTGAAGCAAGCACAATTTTCTTTTGCTTGTCTTTGAGAATGCAAATTAGAGCATTGAATTGTCTTTTTTCTTTCCTTGAGCATTGCCATTCTAAAGCCTATTTTAAGCTATTGTCTTTTAATAGTTTAGCTTAAACAGCATTAGCATTAGCAGTAGAGAGATCTCAAAGTGCAAAGGCTCCCTGATACGGTACTTTACGAGAACAAGAATTTGACCGATATTTTTTCAGTTGCCAAGGTTGGTTACAGATGGTTACAGAAAGGGCATGTTTTTTATATGTCACTCAGGGAGCCATGAATTGATTGTTTGGTGGATGAATTGGCTCTACTTCTGCTTGTTTAGCTTGCCAGGGTGGGTCTATTGCAGAATTCTCCTCATCTATGGAGTCTAGCGAGCGAGTTGCTTCTTTGAAATACACAAGTATGGCAGCAGCTGACAGAAAACCAAATATTAGGCAACCCTTTTTCTAAACCAAAAGCTTAAATCAAGATTCAAGACCTGCTCACCTTTGTGATTTAATCTCTTAACTTTTAATTTATACCTAAATTAAGTCTTAACGTGAACTAAAATTTCGTTTGAAATAAAGGTTTATCTAAATATATATCAAAGGACAAGAGCTATTTATGTATAAAAGTATATGGACTTGTTTAATAAAGGCGAAACAGTTCAGGCATTTTCTTTTAGTACTTTAGTCAAATATATACTACTAAGATCTGTCAGCTAGCCTTACTAAGGTTATTTGTTTGCCTTTTGTGCATGCAAATGATATACTTAAAACTTCTCAGTTTAATCCATTATTGCTCATTACAAACATAAGCAACAAGTCCTTTGCCTTTGAAATACAACTTTAGACTTTTAAGAAGTAAAATTAACTTTATTAGACCTTGCCAAATACAGGGTGAACTAGTATTAGGACTTAAGCCTTAAGGGTATTAGAAAAGAAGAAGAAGAAGAAGAAGAAGAAGACAAGCACATTCTTAATTTTTTTGCTTATAATAATCAAATCTTGACCAGAACCTTGACACAATCAGGTTGTTTCATCAGCTCAAATGCTTTGTTTATATCTTCCAGCTGAACTTCATGGGTCAAGAGTTCATCAAGATGGATTTCCTGTGGGAAAAAAGGGAACATAATTATTACAGAGAATTCCTTTCACATGTGTATATTATGTTACTCGAACTTGGAAGAGTGTTGAATGCAAATAGTTGTTCGACGTAGATATATTCAATTTTTTCCATGAATGATAATTTTTTAAAAAATAAAGAGTCCTAGTAAATAATAACATATGCATACTACATATGTGTACTCAAATAATAAGATACTGCAATATCTGGGAAAGTAATCTTTCTTTTATAATGTGAAAAAAAAATTATTCTGGATTAAATTACTTGATATAGAATGGTACCTTATTTCTACAGTTTTCAAGTAGAACGGGAAGGTCAGATATGGTTTTTAACCCGCCAAAAACACACCCCTTTACAGTTCTGCCACAAACAAGGGGTAGGAAATTTATCTGCAGGCTTAAATGATCTCCTGTGCCCATCAGAATGGTTGTTCCCCTTCCCTATTATATATCCACCGGCCAACAACAGTAAATCAAAATCTTTGAAAAACATTCCCTCCTATCACAACAAATTTAAATACAATTTTTACTTTACCAGTTTTGTTGATTCAATGGCTTCATTAAGCAAGGGTGCAACTCCGGTGCATTCAAAGCTATAATCCACGCCCTGCCCATCAGTTAGGTCTCGCACTGATTCGCAAATTGACTTATCAGAATTATTGGGGTTTATAAAATCTGTCATTCCAAAAACTTGTCCCTTTGCCTTTCTTCTTGGATTCTTATCTATGCCAATTATTTTGCTTGCACCTTGAATTCTAGCTCCCTCAACGACCTGTGATATTTAAAGTTCAAATTTTCAGCTGTTTAATGTTCAGAAAATGTCAGTATTTCATTAATAACTAGTTAACCGTACACTTCATTTTGCCGGAAGTACTTATCTTGGTCCTGACACTAACCTGAGTTCAGTTAATATAGATGAACAATTCAAAGTGAACTAAAAGCTAAAAATCATACCCCTAATCCGACGGTTCCGAGACCGAAAACAGCTACAGTTGAGCCCTCCTTAACCTTAGCATCTTTCCAAGCTGCCCCAAATCCAGTAGAGTATCCACATGAAAGGAAGCAAGCATGGGAAAGAGCTACGCATGGATCAACCTTGACGACATAGTTGGCATTTATAACCATATATTCAGACCAAGTGGCACATGAAAAAGTGTGGTACAGACTTTGGCCTCTGATGGACATTCTGGAAGTGCCGTCCAGCATTAGGCAGTTCAAGGCGACCGGGTATTTCAGGCAAAAGTTAGTGTTCCCGGACGTGCAATTCTCGCATGTTTGACACTCTGCAACATAGGTTGGAAACACAATATCTCCTTGTTTTAGTTCATTGACCTCCTCACCAATGCTCTCCACCACCCTGAAATTGCAGAGCAAAACATTTGTATAAAGAGCTTATTCAACGCTGCCAAATGAACTCACGAATGTATTTCGCAGTTTTTGTCCATTGAAAATGGAATATAGAACGGAGGGTTTGATTTACCCGACACCTTCATGCCCCATGACTCGAGGGAAAAGAGGCTGAAAGAGGGGAAAAGAAAAGCTCATCAAAAAAACAATGTCAACAAGTGATTGCTAAATCAAGAAAAGGATGATGAGAATTAGATAGTAATGGAAGTAAAATCAATGAGGAAAAACTGCGAACACTTGGGAATCCTCTGGTTGACAATATGTCGGTGTGGCAAACACTGGCATATAGCATTTTAACTCTAACTTCGGATGATTTTGGTCGTTCTACTTGTATCTCTTCCACCTTCAATGGCTCCCCCTTTCCCCAGCACACTACAGCTGCCATGTTAATATTCCAAGGACAAGCATCAGAGAAAGAGAGATAAAACAGTAAAAAATGCACAATTATTGGAACTAAAATTCCGAACTTCTGGATTAATGTCAAAGGAACAATTAATAATAACTTGACAGTTCTAATTAAAACAGCTTTGATAAATCTTAAGTTACCTCTGCAGCTTATGACTTGTAAGCTGCTGCCCTTCGACATTGTCAGGCAATGACGTTTGCTGGGCTTGAACTTAACAATTGAATGGAAGTTGCCGAAGAGAAACTAAGAATTTTGCTGATTCTTCTATCTGCAAAATGCTTAGACATGAATATACAAATAAAGCTACTGTGAAAGTTCCAATTAAACCTGCTTCTTTGATTTTCATATTTTGCCAACAACCATGTAGTGGTCTATTGCCAGGGTGTTAGACTCTTGGTTCCATTGATGAAATCTTCATAATCCCAATTATTAAAAAAAAAAAAACCTTCAATTAAATCTGTTTAAGAGTCAAGAAGCCTGTTCAGCCCGACCCACTTGCGTTTGCAATGATTGAGGTCTATTCAGTTTAGCTTAAATCATTATTTGTTTAATAAAACAATAATTTTTATTAAATACAAATTATTATTAAAGATTACCAAAACTGTATTAGAAGTTACTATTAATATCATGTCTCTTCTAAAAATCTCTAAAAATCAATATTTATTTAGTAAAATAATAAAATCTCTAAAAAGATTACCAATTATACACAAAGCTATCCAAATTATATCAAAAGTTACCAAAAATATTCTTAAAGGTTATTCAAAATTACATTAAAATTTACCAAACTAGCAAAATCATATTAAATGCTTATAAAATCATAAATAGTCATCAAAGTCATATTGAAAGTTACCAACATTATATTGAAGGTTATCAAAATTATATCCAAAATATACCATCCAAACGTTATCATATTATATAGGATTTATCTATTTATTGTTACTTATTATATATTTATGCCAAAACCATTCATTTCTAATCTCATATTGTGATATAATTATTGTAATTTAACATGATTTTATGATTTAGTTGCACTTCCAATTTAATTTTAATTATCATCTTCGGTTATATTCTCATTTCTCATTCTCATCAAGTAAATAGCATTTCAACATTTTTCATGACTTAATATCTAGATAAATAGCTCTTGATTCTTAACTAATAATTTTTTAATATTATTTGAAAACATTACCATTTTTTTCTTAACAATAAATTTGGAAGTATCGTTGTAAAAAAATTTGTTAATAAACAAGAAAATACATAAAAAATTAGTCAATAATTAATTTAAATAAAAATTTATTTATTTTGAAAGGTTTAGTTTAATAAGGACTTTAATGTTTGAAAGAAAAAATAATTAGTTAATATTTTATTAATTTAATAAAAATAATTCAATAATTATTAAGGATATATATATAAATATAATTCACTATTTGCACGTTTGAAATTGTTACTTTCATATAAAAAATATTGATTAAGATTCAAATCGAACACTAATTTGAAGGCAGGGAAACCAAAATAAAAGATCAAAAACCACAAAGATAATTTACCTTGGTAACAACATTATTTAATTTTTAAATTTATTGTAAGTTATTGAGTTGTAACATGTTATCCGCTAACAAAGCTCCTTTGATCAATCGATTCAATATTTTATGTCTTCACCCATGAATGATGCACACAGGTTGATAATATTCTTTAAGGTTGACTAAATTATAAGCGTTTCAGCATTTAATTTAATGATTGGTACATATTTCTTCTACATGAGAAGCAGAGTTC
>JBBYHO010000008.1:9329163-9339605 GCA_038382025.1 Adansonia gregorii | reverse complement strand
ATACATGTTGAAAGAATTGAAAATTTAATTTGATGAATTAACAAATCAATTATCAATTTTAAGTACACAAATAACTATCTTCCTTCCTTCCTTCCTTCTACATCATACATATAAACTATGCACAACAATAATCGTAAAAACAAAGTTTTACCCTGCTCAGTGTTCTTCATCCTCAATATACATCAATCCATTGGTTGGTGATGATGAACACAAATCCAGTCTCAGTCCAGTCCACTCCTGAAGGGGTTTATAAAGTTTTTTCACACTTCGCAACCTGCAAATTAGTGGCAATGGTTCATCTTCTTGAAAGGAAATGAAAAAAAGAAAAGAGGAAAAAAAAATGACATCCAAGAAGCACAAAAACCTAGACCTGGCAATATTAGACACAATTAAACGAACATGACACGAAAAAAAATTAATTAAGGCATGACACAAATACACAAAAGCTTTGAAATCTATATATCACGAATTATTAACGTATTAAAATTTATATAATATAATTATAATATACCTTAAACATAGTTATAACACGATAAAATACACAAAACATGACACGGATACACGAATTACCAAATCTACTAAAATCATGAAAGTAACGGTAAATGTGACTTGTAAGGAAGTAGACAATGATGGTAACAACTATGATCCTGATAAAATGACTAACTAAATAATGGCTTAAAATGAATTCCCAATAGCATTTTGATGTTATGCCAGTGAAATCATAACGCTACAGAATATTAAATCCAATACTATTTTGCCATTATTCTCATGGTTGTGTTTAATATATCCAAATTGGGTAACTGTTTTAGGCTCAAAACCATAATGAAATAGTATAATATCGCGTGGTTGTGGCAAATCTTAAAACGAAAACATTCCAATTGGATGCATTCAGTATGAAACCAAAGCAAGGCAAAAAAGTTTAACATTTTCGATTTTCCTCACAAAAATTTTGTTGCTTTGGCACAAATAAAATTCTACATTTGCTACACTCAATTAAAGGGATTAGAAGTTTCCATATGATGGAAGTGAAAGTGATCTGGTCGATGTATATACTTACATGAGAATACAGCATCAATCAATAGGGTGTTTGTCAGCCTGGCGAGATGTGTAATGTGCCGAAAGCAGAAGCAGAGAAAGGAAAGCACTTGCTACAAAAATCGCATCAAACCATCGGTGGTAGAAATCAAACTGAATATCTCCACCCAAAACATCTGTTATAATCGACCTGCCAAGGGATAAAACACATAACTAATACAGCTCCAGGTTTTAACTGCAAATAACCATGTGTACAATCTATGTTACTCTGACTCACATCTGCATGTCAGATATGGGTACGTGTATGACAAGGGTATGTTGAATTTTTTTCTAAGTTTTTTTAAGTATTTGAAGGGTCTTTGGAGGGTCATATCCCTATATTCGGAAATGCATCAGACACTGGTTTCGAACATTGATCTTCAAGAAAAATGAAGAGTCGGAGCAACAAACTAGAATTATACAATTATAATAAGAGCCCGATCCAATTTATGTCATAATAGTTCAAGTAAAAATGTGTTCAATGTCATGGACAATCCTAAACTGAGAAATTAAACCATGATAATAAGGTAAATTACAATCATGAGACAAGTGCCAAAGACAACTACATAGAGAACAAGCTCAAATCTACATAGAAAGATATGACTCAAGAGAAAATTTGGAGGCGGTCCAAATTTGCTGAGAAAATTAACAAAAAGTTTTGGGAATTATAGAAACAAATCTTTTTGCATCAAAATTATAAAGCATTCTACATGCTCGACACTATGTATTAACAATTTCATCCCTCTAGAAAGAGGTCGGTAAAAAACATCGAGAACAACATTACAAACTGAAGGGAACATTTTTTTCCTTAATAAGCAACAAAAAAGATATATAAGATGACATTAATCATGGCCGTACCTGTATTCGGTCCTCAAACTTTTTCTTATTAGAAGAATTGAAGAGAGGAAGTACATCCCCATAATTTCCGAAAGGAAAAGGACAACGTTGCTTGAAGATCCACTACCAACTCTGGAAACTGCAAAGAAGAACTGCATGCAACCAAATATTGCAAGTTAAGCTGCAGAATACAAGATAATAGGAAACACATACTGCTTCTAAAACAAAGAAGATTTCGATTTAGCGGCAATAAAGATACGGCACAAAGGGTTGACATAATTCCATTAGCTTGTGCAGGTCCTACCAACTTTGTTACTCGGACTCAGGTGTGTGTCGAATGAGGGTATTCGTCCGACACAAGTATCTCCAGATTTTTAAAGTTTTTCCATGTATTTGAAGGGCCTTTGGAGGGTTATATCCTCAAACCCATGTCCAGAAATGTATCGGACATAAGTGTCAGACACATACTTCAAGAAAAATGAAAAGTCGAAGCAACATAGCCTGCCAATAATGAATATATAAAAGAAAAACAATATTCCCCATGGGAAGAGGCAAATTGATACTAATAATAACAATAACAATGAGTCAATGACCAATTATGACAGTCACAAAAGCTGCCAAATTAGCAAAACATAATCAGCAAACTCAGCTGAACAAATCCATGTTTGATTGTTTACATTCTAAAAGCTTTAAAGTTCTCAATTAGAATTCAATGACTAAACATTTCATAAGCCAACAATGGATTGGCAATGCAAAGAGACTTTTAGATTTTCAGATAAAACCAAGTAGACATAGCACATAGCAAGTAAAACAGCTAAACTATAAGAAACACAATAAGGACCAGATTACCTTCATTAGATTTGTTAAGAAACCCCGCACCGATATGACAATCAAGATTCCTATAAACAGCAGGGAAATATACTGCAAAAAAAAAAAATGCTGGTCAATCCCAGCAAAGAGACTGTACATAGCAATTGCATCATAGTTAGTAAAAGTGTAATTAATAGGTGAAAACTAAAGGCAACAAGATGGTAACTTCTCTCGATCACAAAGTAATAGAACTAATATGTGCTCATTCCACAAGTGAACAAAATACCTAAGAACTGATCAATATATTTTAAGCACAGATCATGGAAAACAAACTACACAAATCAATAAACAATTACACTTAAGCAGTACCAACTCAGGAATAAAATATACAAGTGACTAACCAATTATACAGAACCAATACCGACTCAGATTCTAAGTTATTGACCTTCTGTGGAAATACTATTGCGTCTAACATGAGACTTGCCTGCAATTCCATCCATAGGTTGCTTCCATATAATTCTGAAATCACTTCAAAGTAATAGTTATGTAACCTTAATTAGGTTAGAACCACAGAAAGGGATTTAAAAACCTTTGGATGCAGTAAGAAGACTTCAAGTTTACAAGAAAACCTTTAACATATTATCAGCAAGAAGTCACTAAGCTTAATCTCAAACTATGACCTACTAGTACAACTTCCTCCTCTAATGTTCCAGCTCAAAGCCAATTTATTAGCCTACCACCTTTTTCCTTTATTAAGGCTTGGAACCCACCATATGAAGAGATAACCAATCAACTCTAACAGAGGAAGGACTAAAATCTCATGCAATCCTTGAGAATACTGGAAAAACCATCCTTTTATCTTCTTTAAAGGGAAGTAAAATTTTAACTACTAATATCCTTACCTCTTGAATAGAATGTCAAAATCTAAAAAGGTTAAACTCCATAGAGACTCATGCCAAAAGGCACCACCTTCAAGCCACCGTGTTGCCATGCCATACTTTCGCACAGCATTCTTTTCCATAAAACCCCTCAAATATTGTGTGAGTTTTCCTTTCCAGCCCAAGCACTAAATTAGTGAAGCATCAAATTTGACAAACTAGGAGGGTTAGAATACTGTAGCATACCACTCCATATTCTACTGGTTTAATGCAGGAAACAAAAGGTACACCATCACGATCAGATGCTTGAACGTACTAGAGTGGAGGTCTCAACTAACAAGTTTAAACACCGGAAGAGCAAGTGTGTGATATAAGGGTATGGAGAGGGCATCTCCCATTGTGTAGATCCGAGGCCCAATGTGTCTCATATGCACGAAAAGAAGAAAATAATTAAAATCTTGCCTCCCCATAATTAATAATATGGGACTTCAAGCTTAGTCAAGTATAGGGCAAAACACAAACTGGATATATATTTTAACACTAGTGGCAAGTGAAAAGCAGATGCTACACGCTACATGCTTGTTGACTTTAACAAATATGCAGAAAATCAATATATTCAAGTGCAATACAGTAAGCTGTATTCACAACTTACCTGTGATAGCAATGCAGCATCTATACCAATATCAAAGAACTGCAACAATATGCTAATTGACATTGTAACAGGGTCAACAGAACCAGCCTGCCAAAGAAACAGATTTTAGGATACATTACAATGATTAGCAAAAAAGGAAAAAGAGGGAACGATAGCAAAAGATCATTCAGAGATGCAAACCTCCTTGAAAACAACACTTTGTAAAGACTGCACAAAATAAAAAAGATCAATCAGGCATCCCTTTCACACATTAAATCTTAAGTAGAAAAGAGAAAAAAAATAAAGAAAATTAGTAAGCAAAAGGAAATTGAGATATCAGCAATTTCATGATTTCAAAATTTAATGCTAAACTTTTAATGATCTGCCCTGCCCGAGAAAACTTGGCATAAAAAACAACTAACTATTTAAAGCTGTTATTCCAATTCATTGTTAAGAGACTAGAGAGTTGTTTAATCCATTTTAACGAAAAACCATGTAGTAAAATCCGTGTTGTCCATATCCCTGTGCACTTATTCAAATCCTAACCTTTGAAATCAACAATGCAACGTTCACAAGGTTTGATACATTAGAATACCTAAAACAGTGACCAGTATTATACAGTGCAATAAGTGTCTGCTTTAAGGGTATTTTGCTGGGATAAAGTCAAGATGATTAGCATTCCGACTAACAATCACGGAGACCAGGGAGCAAGCAAATGAATTTTCAGACCAAGAGTAAATAGGTTTTCAGAGCCATTTTTAACTAAAAATTAGGGAGACTAGTGAAGCAAGCAAAATCGATTTTTCAAAAAGGCTATCAGAAGGCAAATTGGTAAGTTGAAGTCATGGGATTTTAGGCGGGTCAAACAGCGTCAGAAAGGATGAAAAAAAAAAATCTAAAAGTCTTCCTTCAGCTTTCTAGGAACCTTTCATTGGAGATTTTTTTTTTTTTTTAAATCTCACTTGAAAAGTGGGGGAGGGAGGATTTAAGTATTTTATACAGATATCATCATCTAGTTATAGCTCCATGAAAATAAGGCATGGCAAATTGGAAACTGTAGTAGGAATAAGTCTTTTTTTTTTCCTTCCTGAACAAAGCACTTGTAAACTTGAACATCTGCTATCTCACTTGTTAACACAAGACCTCTAATGGTGCAGTTTACATGGAATAGAAAAAAAAATGACAAAGGCCTGTTTTGAGAACTTTTAGTTGTTTTTACCTACTCAAGAAGTAATCTCAAGTTCCTCGAGTTAAACTCAATGTCACATGCATTTCTGTATTTTTATTTTATTTTATTCCATTTCTCAAAACAAACTCTTCTTTTTCTTTAAAGGAAAAAAGAAGAGAAGAAGAAGAGAAGAAGATATTCTTTCAGTTAGAACAGAAATTTTCATGTATCCATTTTCTCAAACCTTTTTGAGGAATACTTATTCAAACTTAGTTTGGACACAAAGAAACAGACACTAATCCATGCTCTTTTTCATATTTTGAAATGCAAGGATTGCAAATGTTTTTGGGGGCTTTGCCACTTTGGCCTAAATGTAAGCTACTTGAGTCAAAGGTTCAACAAGGATTTTGTTGGCATAGAAGGCCTCATCACATCCTGTAATTATCCACTGATATCACCATTTTTTTATTTACATTTGCTCAAGAAGCAATTGCATAAGTTCCATAAATTTGATGGTATAACCTTCAATAATGGGATTGTATTTAAAATGATTTTGAATTATAAATCTTCATAAGTTAATTAAGGGAATGTATAAGATGTGGAAATACTGGCTTAATCCAATAAAAGATAAAGTCTCACTACAACATGAAAATTAAAGGCTAGAAGAAAATCCTACTGACAAAGAGCATCACAATTGATATAAAAAATATAATTAAATAGAACTGCATAAAATCTAAACTCCAAAAACATGTGCTATTGAAATCAACAGGATTATGAGCGTTTCGCACATTACAGGAATTAGCTCATTTCCATTAAATGCTTTTGTAAGGGATTCAGTTTTTCTGATCTGAATAATTGTTACCTTCATCATATTTCTTTAGAAATAATATCTCATTTTCAGTTGCACTATATTTTACTATTTACTCTATGAATTGTGTACCAAAGGAAAGTAAAAATTCCTTGGTCATATACCTTGATCATTTTGTACACACAATAAACTGAACCTGCATAACCAAGCAAATTCTGCATATGGCCCCTCCACGTTCGTGAATAAGCAGCGGCCTCCTGGTTAAATATAAACAAGATGATCGACCATTGCTTTCCTTAGAGAAATCTAAACCTAAACAGAAATACAAAACTCAAGCTTCAATAACTACAGCTATTGAAGACTACCATTATAACATAATTGTACATCGTCTGCTAGCAGAACATTACAGGGTAGCCCAGATCATGACAACCATGTTTATCAAAAACTTGACACGAACTAGGAAATTCAAAAACAAATAAGTAGTGGTATTTTGGCAACAACAAACTATAAGGAGTTAGCAAAATAAATATTTTTTATGCTACCATTTTGTTAATATCAACAATTCAAGCTCTTGTTCTATTTCTCCACATCTTTTTGGTCTAATTCATAGCAAATCTTGGGCATGAGAACAGCATATTATACCAATTTTCAGGATGATCAATAGAACATAAAACAACATAATATCATACGTCAATTTCATTCAATTCTGACTATGTCTAAGGCATGAATACATGATCTAGAAAATCAGCTTTTAGAGTGCCCCTATGAAAGTAAGGTACTTGACTAAGTCTAAGCCTTCATTTGTTTATACTTAGAAAGATTTAGAAGATCTTAAGAGATGGCCTTGACCTCTAGGTCAAAGGTCCGTGATCGTATTTAATATAATTAGTACAAGTGCATAGCCAAAGCTAAACCTTAGCTTGGCGAAGCTCATAGATTTCCAGGAATAGTTGCTTTGAAAGCTCTTCCAAAGCTTGAACCTCAGCGTCCAAGATTTTAATATCTGCAAAGAAAGAAGATAAACCACCTTCATGGATTCAAAAATATTGAATCATAAATATTATGTACCTTTCAAACGTATAAGTCAAATGCTAAAGTAAAGAAAGTGAAATAAAACATCTTCCTTGAAAATTCTAAATGCATATCAAGACTAAATAGTAAAGCCACTGGAGGCTACAGCCAGAAACAAGCATAGACGACAGGCAAGCCATTAAAACATCAAAAACACTACGTGGAAATATATCACTACATCTAAATTTGCAATTCATGTTTTCCACAAAAATTTGAAACTTTAAGTTCAATTTTGAAAACCATAAAGCCAAAGGCTATTTTCAATACCAATTTAGACCCACAAACTTTTCCCATCCTGATGCTTATAGCTAATCCATCTTATCCTTTAGCATGATCAAGGGCAAGATTGATCTCTAAGAATCCTATGCAAAATAGTGTCATGTCTTTACACCAGAACTTGCATTCAATGACTGAACCACCTCTCTAAGCTGTGGATAGTTTCCAGCATGCCAAAAATATGGTTGAATTGCACCAAAACTAATACGACAATAACACTGCATATCTCTCCTTTAGTTCATTCTTACACAATCTACAATCGCACAGTTGAGGAGTAATGGGTATAAGTATTCCATATACATGAAGTGCCATGATGCATGCAAACATTACCAAAAAATGATATATCAAATGTTTACAGAGAAGAAGGAAAAAAAATCAAATTGAAAAGAAAAATAAGATGGTCAAACTATCAGCATGCAAGCCCATTGCAATAGATAATGAATGATGTTTCCAAATTTGAGGCTATTAGATGAGAAATTCTAATAACTTTATTGAGGCAACCTAAAGAAAATTTTCAGAGGAAAGACGACAAAACAAAAGCCTATAAAGTCAAAGGTTTTATGTAGAACATACAACATCACAGGTTCATCATTGTAGGGTATTTTACAGTGTATCTTGAAGATGGGAATAAAAAGAATGCAGACCTTGTTCCTTTTGATCATCTTGCACTGAACGTATGACTGTCCCTACAATCCTTTTGAAGAAGGATCTGGCCTTCAAGTTCTGAAACATATATCTTTAATTAGCCAAAAGAAAACGGAAACTAAAATCGCTGTCAATTGCAAATTGAGCAGTACTTAGACTTTAGGGTCAAAATATAATTTAATATAAAATCAAATAAAGTTACAAAAAAAAAACAAATACACCAGACAAGAACACAACACAGCAAACATGTATAATGTATGCAAATTGATTTTTGACACCATGATACGGTCAGTTGAGATAGAATGTTCCAAACCAACTTCAAACTTGACAGAATTTAAATCCAATAATAACTTAGCTTAAAGCAGAATCTGTAAATACATTTTATGTTTATCCCCATCTTAGAGCAAATTATGCTCATAACCTTACATATTTCAATTATGGTCATTAAAGGCCCCAGTCAATAATATTGCATCAATTTCAAAGCACTAAGACAATAGGAGCAAGATCAATAAACCTCATCAGATCCTTGAATTCGTTCCATCTCCATTTGACAAAGAATGATTTTCTTTTTCTTTGTGACACAAGTCTCCATTGATTGCATTAGTTGTCTCTCCAATGCCTTAATCTCTGATTCTTCAATCTCTCTACCCAAATTACAGCCACAAATAAGTAAGAAATCAAAATCATCGACATACATAGGAACAAACATGACACGGGAAAACTAAAAATGGCATAGAAAGGTGGCTTTAATTTGTTAATTAATGCCAATAAAATATCGGTATCCACTTGACAACATTATAAGCTACATATGAATCTTCAACTCCTCATATGTTGATGCCAAAACTACAAACTCCTAGCTTAACAGGGAATGAAAAATGGCTTTGAGATCCCCTAAAAGTGCACATGCTGTTTACAGGCTCAACCATGAGTGGTAGATCCAAAGTTGGCTTGTGCAGACAATTACCATGTTACATACTACAATTATCAAAATATGCAAGGCTGTTAATCATGGATTCGCCACTAAAGACATACAAAGTCAATACCTGATATAACCACACATGTAATACCTCACATAAAAGTAGGAATTCTATAATTTCTTTAACTACAGTGATTCTATAAAATGTTACGATATAAGAGGAACGTCTAAGAGTTCAGTGGGCTATCTCCCAGAGGTTCTGTTTCTAGACTCAACTTATCATATAATCAACCTCATTCAGTTTAATGCTAAACCTTCAACAAAACGTTAAGTATATGAATTAAAGAAAGTATCTATTTATAACAATATGGACAGCTGCTACATATATTTTCCAAGCAAAGATGGGATAACAACATACATATGTTAAAGCTGCATACTGAGCAACTTAACAAAGCTTTTGCAATCATTTAAAGTTGACAGAGAATCTATTATAATCATTTATGTCTACCAAAAAACATGGTTGATCATATTGTTTGGGAAAATATTTTCTGCTGTTGCAATCATTTGGGAGCTTACAATTAAGTTTTCATGCTCAAGTTCTTGAGATTAATCGAGAGTTTGCAATTATTTTCTTCTGCTCCTCTTATTATTTCTAAACACATAAAACATCAGTTTTCCAACTACAATGATATAGACCTTTTCTTGTCGCTGCACCATTAAAAAAAGTCAAATACCGAGATATATTTTCCAACTATTTTCACCGCATTGTACCTAATTTTTCGTTTTCAAAAAATATATATATATATTAATAAGAGACTTCACCTTTGCTGACGCAATTGAACCAAAAAAAAAAAAATTAAAGTCCTCCATCTCAATCATATTCCCCAAAAATCTCCACCTATTCAAATTTATTATTCATATGAAAACTTAAAAGGTCCAAATTTCAGCCAATAAAATTCAAGTAGACGCATCTCAACCTCGGATAAGCCATAATTTGAAGCAGGTGCAACCTCCAACTTCTTACACATGCACTTATTTTCAAACATGTTCATTCTTAACCTGCCACTCCTTGGACATGACACAGAAGGAAGCATTCTTATCTTGGACTCTGGCTGTCTCTAAAAGTTTTCAATTGATAAAGCACCCACTCAGCTTCATCCATCCTATTAAATTCTGCCAGCATATGCGTCACAACAAAGAAACATCTCTCCTACATATATTGGTCACTCTGTAACTAACCTTAGTTTTCCCCTCATCCAATCCCTAAGCACTTTTATAGTACCTAAGCAAAGATATACACGGCACCATTGTTTTGTTCAAGGAGATCC
>JBBYHO010000008.1:9302212-9323998 GCA_038382025.1 Adansonia gregorii | reverse complement strand
TCTAAAAGGAAATAGAAGTCTTTTCAATCACTTGCGTTTTGGATGGGATTAATTGGTTGTTATCAACTGACTCTATGAGATCTGTGGAATTGGTCCAGCAGGGAAAAAAACATAGTAGTGAAAAGATTTTGTACGAAGCAAAACTTCATATTTCAGAGGCCGAAACGCATTGGAACGATCGGAGGTTAACTTATAAAAGGTAGCACGTGAAGCAAAATGAAAAAAACCTAGGGTCATGTGCAATGGATTTTGTGAAAGTATGGTAGTATTTGTGGTTTTTTTAGTTTAATTTTTAGATTTATAGTGTAATAAAATAAAAATCGTATCTCACAAAAACTTTTAAAAATTCAAAACTAATTTTGAAAATAAAAAAAAAACCGATGTGATAAAAAAATGATAGAGTTTAATTGAAAAAAAATAAACAATAAAAGTAAATAAGAGTTTTAAATTGTTTTTGTTTTAAAATAAAATAAAATAATCTTGAAAATAATTTAAGTAATAAAAATCAACAATGAAAAAACTTTGATAGTAAATTGATATTGATTACTAGTGCATTATAAATCATTAAAAATTCTTATGCATATTTTTTAAATAAAGAAATCACCCATGAAATCAAACATGTATTAACTTCCTTACTTTTCCTTACTTCTTAATTAACTAAATTAAGCATTATAATTAACTTTTATCATTTAACTACCTTAAAAAAAGCTTTTGAATTTAATTAAAAAATAACTTTAAAAATTAAAAAAGTTTAACTAATTCAATCTAACAAAATCAAAAACTGATTTTATGTAAAAAACACTTATATTTTTCATAACTTCTAAAATGAAAACTTAACCATCCTCATTAAAATTATTTTACAACTTATGTAAAACTAATCAAACTATTATTAATTTGATTAATTAAACTAGCTCTAAATTAAATATGAGAAAACTACTAATATGCATCATAAAAGTTAAAATCATATAACCATGACATTTAAATAGAGAAACATAAGATATTTGTTAAAAAAAAACTTTAAAAACAAATTCATTTATTTCTCATGATGAATAATACAAAGGCTTGCAAATTTTTTTACTACCAAATAAAAAACTTAAAAAGACATAGTTTAAAAAATAATGAAGAAAATAAAGAGAGATAATTAGAATGAGATGATCAAAACTGTTTAACCTCTCTCTGTTTATAAGGACAGAATTGAACTAAAGCTAGGGATAAAAATAATTACAGTAATTTATCATAATAAAAATAAAAATTCAATCTTTAATCTTTATCTTGATCAATTGAGAAGTTATGTGCAATCTTCTTTCTAAATGTAACCATAAAGTTGGATTTATGGACTGATTTTCTTCATTTATCTAAAAAATAAATATAATCTTCAAAAATAATTATTTTAGCGTTCAAGCTCTTAACCGAAGTAGAACTTTATCTTTCAATTTCTTTTAGTGTGATTAAAGTTTTTCAAGATTAGCTCACTAGAATTCAAAACCTACACAAATTCTCTAACTTTGACAATTTCTGCTTTTGCATTTTTCATCCGATTAAATCCTACGAAATAAAAAAAATAAATGCTTATGATAATCATAAAAAAAAACTAGAAAAGATTAAAATAAAAAATAATTTATATAAAATTAAGCACGTATCATCTGTTGTATCTCGACCAATACCATCGGTGTCGATACGATATTAACTACTATGATCCTGAATAATTGACCAACTAAATAGGAAATAAAAGTGCTAATGGATTCCAATTGGATTTTGGTGTTGAGCCAGGGAACCATCAGCTACTGTATTAAATCCAATAGTATCTTGTCATTATTCTTATAGCCATCGATACTGTACCGGTACCGTTGATATCAATCGGTACGTAAGATTATGGGGCAAAAACCATGCACATCAAGCTTCTATTGCCGTTTTGCATTTGGTGCCACCATAATCCAGTGAGACCTGTCTCACTCAGCAGCCTATTTCACGTAAGATATGGGGGAAAAAAAATGCACATCAAGCTTCTATTGCTGTTTTACATTTGGTGCCACCATAATCCAGTGATAACTGTCTCACTCAGCAGCCTATTTCAGCAATTCTAACCAAAAAATATATATATTTTATTCGGGAAAAATATTAGATATCATCATTTTCCCCACCAAAAAACCTAAAATTAGGTTAAATTTTGTCTTCAATAAACGATAGAAAGAAAGTATTTTAAGAATCATGTGTTTACAGATATAACGAATAGTATTATTTATATTAATGTAAATTAACATTGAAAACATTATTTTTGAGCATATAGATATAATCGAAATATATTCCTCAAACTTACACTTGCATAGAAAAACACGATTGGTATAGCAAGACACGCTGGTACAGAGCCAAACAATTTTTTTTAAAAGAAAATCTTAACACTAGCCAGTGTGTATTGACAACCTCGATCTTCGTTGTTGCAGCTGTGATTTTTACTGTAACTCTTTAAGGAATTTCGTTGCTATTAGATAATCTAAATGTTAACTTAAGGTTCGATCTCCTAAATAGGATTAGACATTTTTAGTGCTTTCAAGAACTTTTAGGGGACAGTAGCGTTGTTTCTAGGAATCCTGGCAGTCCATCTGATATTTGTTGTCTTTAATACTGGTCCACATCTTAGGTGAGTTCAAGACAGCTGCTTTAGGAGATAAAGAGAAACAATTCTATGTAACGACTTTCCCAGCCAATCTTAATGAACAATAATGCTTTAACATACATGATTCATGACATCCTAGAGACAGCAGCCTTTCAAGATGAACCAGACACCAGTTCAAGCATAAGGAAAGAGGCAACAATTTCGCAGCTTTTTAATAATGTGCAATAATGACAGACTTAATTCCATGCATATGAATATCAATTCAATATAAAAAATGCAAAAAAAAAAAAAAGGTGAAAATGGATCAAATTTAAAAGGAATGGAGAAGCATCACATGGTATAAATAGTGTTGGGTTCATTACCTGTTTTTAGGCTCGAAACAGAACTAAAATTGCATAACGTGGCAAATCTAAAGCAAGGAAAACAGTCCAATAAGATGCATTCGGTATGAGACAAGCAGGCAAAAAGTACCATTTTCTCTTTTCCTCGCTAAAATATGTTGCTTTGATTAAAAGTTACAATGATGGAAATGAAGTGATTTGTTGATGTTTACTTACATGATGATAAATCAATCAATAGGGTGTTTGTCAGCCTGGCGAGACGTATAATGTGCAGAAAGCAAAAGCAGAGAAAGGAAAGCACTGGCTACAAAAATTGCATCAAACCATCGGTGGTAAAAGTCAAACTGAATATCTCCACCCAAAACATCTGTTATAATCAACCTGCCAAGGAAAACACATAGCGAATATGGCTCCAGGTTTAAAATGGAAATAACCGTAAGTTGTAGAGTGTAGGGATTAAACAATTAAAATAAGAATAATAATAAAAGCCCAGTCCAATTTAAGTCATAATCGTTCACGCAAAAATGTGTTCTCTGTTCTGCAGAATACTAAACTGAGAAACTCAACCATGATATATGGTGATTACAGTCGTGAGATCAGTGCCAAAGACAAGTACAAGCCAAAATAACAATAAATAAAAGCACATTCAGTAAAAGATCCATTCAATAGTAAAAATAATTTGATATGATTTCTTACCCATCCAGATGATACTGAAGCATACAAAAGTAGCTCCATATTTCCTAAAGGCACAAACAAAACGGGTTTGCCCTGCTGCTCTTAAAGCTTTTGTCCAACCTTACATTCTGTTCTAAGTAGTTAAAAGAACAGTTCATAATGCCAAATCAGGTACCCACGGGAAAACATATCTTAAAGATCAAGAAGGAATGGCCTTGTTAACTAACATCTCTAGTTCTGCAGAGTTAATCCAATACTCAAAGGCAACGGTCTGATTAAGTCACTTTAGACAACATAAAACTCCATAAAATATCTATCTATGCTAAATGATGAAACTAACCAACTTCTCATGTCTATGTCCATCCTGATTTCATATTTAAGAACATTTTATAGATTCATTTAGACTGCAAAGACTCTGGCAGCACAGTAGCTGGCATGCCTAATGCACCCTTCTCATTGTGTGCCTAAAGGCAAGTCTACCAAGGTTGCATTAGCTTGACTTCCATTAAGTTAACTAAGAATGATGTGGTAAATTTACCACATCACTTACCTAACGTAGAAAATCCATATTTACGCAGACAACCGGTCTATATATTTAAGTGACCTATCCCTTTCTCGTTTGGGTTTTTGAGTAATCTCTAATTATCCATTTCTATGCGTAACATAGCAAGATTAACTTCTGCACAGAACTAAAGATTGTACCCATTCTCTCACTTCTATTTTTTTCTTGTGTTCTTCACCACAGCACCTACTTCGACAGATAACATCTATGTTCATGCAGAAAGCTGACTGTTTCAATTAAGAGAACGAATCCATTCCCTAGTCCTCAGCCTTTTTAGTCATCTCTAGTTATCTATTATGTGTGACACATAGATCCATTCAGCACATCATTTCATTTTTCATTCATTTCTCATTTCTTCTCTTTTGTCTTGCATTCTAATTTATTATTGATCTAATGATGAACTGATTTTGCATAAGATCAGAGTTTGTGATCAAAGACTAGCCAAATAATGAGGCTTAATATCATAGATTTAACTTCCTCAACAATCTCCAAAAGGCCCAATTGCCAGAAAGGCCGATCGTGTATGATACTAAGGAATGGTTATGCCTGCATTGTCCATATAGCCAGCAGCTACCTGCTTTGTCTAAACAGTCAGCAGCTAACGGCTTTATCCATAAAGCTGTCAGCAATATTAGCATAGCAAGCATTTAATATAATTTCTCAATCCTAGGTTCCACTATAGCTTTAAAACACGGCTTACATTCAAATCTAGTATCTATATCTAAAGTAACTAGCATTTCATATGGTTTCTTACAGTTCACTTCTATCAATTGATAAAACTCACTATTTAGAAAGGCTTGATTCAAGAGACAATTTCACAATGACACCACAGAGGTGAATACTAACATTAACAAATTTTTGGGGATTCCAGAAAGAGTCCTTTCACATCAATGATTAACGGGCACTCTATGGGCTCGAAACTATGTATTAACAATCTATATCTAAAGTAACTAGCATTTCATATGGTTTCTTACAGTTCACTTCTATCAATTGATAAAAAACTCACTATTTAGAAAGGTCTGATTCAAGAGACAATTTCACAATGACACCATAGAGGTGAATACTAACATTAACAAAGTTTTGGGGATTCCAGAGAGAGTCCTTTCACGTCAATGATTAACGGGCACTCTATGTGCTCGAAACTATGTATTAACAATTTTTGTCCCCCTGGAAAGGGATCAATAATAAACATCCAGGAACAAAAAAAAAAAAAAAACTACAAAGGAACATTTTTTCCTTAATAAGCAACACAAAAGATACAAAAGTCATCAATCATGGACATACCTGTATTCAGTCCTCAAACTTTTTCTTATCAGAAGAATTGAAGAGAGGAAGTACATTCCCATAATTTCCGAAAGGAAAAGGACAACATTGCTTGAAGATCCACTACCAACTCTAGAAACTGCAAAGAAGAACTGCATGCAACCAAACATTGTAAGTTAAGCTGTGGAATACTAGATAATAGGAAACACAAACTGCTTCTAAAACAATGACGATTTCATTTTAACAGCAATGAATAGACACACGAGGTTGAAATGATGCCATAAGTTTGTCCTGCCCACGCCAATGATGAAATGAGTATATAAAAAGAAAAAACAATACTCTCAATGGGAAGAGGTCAATTAATGGTAATAACAACAACAGCAATGAGTCTATGGCCAATGACAATGATAATAGTCACAAAAGCTGCCGAAGTAGCAACATAGAATCGGTCAGGATGACTGAATATTCTGAAAGATTGTAAAGTTGTCAATTAGAATTCAAAGACTAAGCATTTGCCAAATCAACAATGGATAGGCAATGTGGAGAGACTTTTAGATTTCCAAATAAATCGAGTAGACATAGCATTTGGTAACTAAAACTGCTGAACTAGAAGAAACACAAAACTAAAATGACAGCCCAAAAGGACAAGCTTACCTTCATTAGATTTGTTAAGAAACCCCGCACCGATATGGTGATCAAGATTCCAATAAACAGCAGGGAAATATACTGCAAATAACAAATATAAAAAAATAAAATAAGATGTCAAACATTAGGCCAGCAAAGAGACTGTACATAGCCATTGCATTATAGCTAATAAGAGTGTTATTATTAGATTAAAAACTAAAGGTAACAAGATGGTTAACCTTTTCCAAGTCACAAAATGCTATAATTATTTGCGCTCGCTATACAAATGAATTAAATACCTAAGCACAGATCATAAAAACAACTATACAAGCCGATGAAAAAAGTATAATGAAGCAGTAGCAACTCAGGAATCAAATTTTATGAGTCAATAAGCAATTATAAAGAAGTAACACCTACTCAGTTTCTAAATTTATTGAACTTTGATTGAAATACTATGAACCTAAAGTCAGAACTGTCAGCAATTCCTCCGTAGTGTGCTGCCATCTAAGTTCTGAAATTACTGAAAAATAATAGTAATGTCACTTCAACTATAAGTTAGAACTATGAAGAGGGATTTTAAAACCTTCAGGTGTAGGAAGAATATTGAAGAGTCTACAAGAATACTTTTAACATATTCTCAGCAAGATACCACTAAGTTTAATCTCAAACTGCAAGCTACAAGTAAAACATCCCTTCTCTAAGGTTCCAGTTCAGAGGCTGCTCATTAGCCGACAACCTTTTTCCGTTATTGAGGCTTGGAAGTTGGAACCCACTATACTAAAAGATAACCAATTAACTCTAATTTAATGCAGTTCAAGACAAAATTTTCGTGTAGCCCTTGAGAATACTGGAAAAACCATCCTTTTACCTTCTCTAAAGGGAAGTAAAATTTTAACTGCTAATGTCCTTATTTGAACAAAATGAAAAAAAAAAAAAAAAAAATTCTAAGAATGGGTTAAACCCACAGAACTGAATGACTAAAGGCATAACCATCAAGCCACCAAGTTGGCATGTCATATTTCCACACAGCATACTTTCACGTAAAACCCTTAAACATTGTGTGAATTTCCCTTTCCAGCTCAAGCACTAAACTAGTGAAGCATCACATCAACAAACTTGGAGAGTTAAAATCTTGTAGCATACCAGTCAATATTCTACAGGCTTTAAGGCAGGAAAGAAAGACACTATGATGATCAGATATTTGAATGTACTAGAGCAATGTAATGACAAGAAATATACTGCTGCTAATCGTGAGGGAGAAACAGATACAATGCCACAAAGAAAATACTGCTATTAACTTCGAATAAACCTTCCCCACCAAACTATTTGCTAATTCTGGCTTTCCGCCAGATATCTAAAAAAGGAATCAAGAGATAGGAGATCGCTGGCATACATTAAGGATCAGAAACTCTATAAAACCTTAAAATTGGCATACACAAAGGGTCGATGGCATAATCAGATAATCCATCAGCAAGTAATATGACGTATATTTAGTATTTGATCATGCAGTTGAATGAACCAAATTCTCTATCCTGTCTGCATTTCGGGAACAACTCCAACTCTAATTCTAAGTTCTTAAATTTTTAATTAATTCAGTACAAACAAGAAGTAAAAACTTGAGACTGCAACTTGGAGGTCTCAACTCTCAAGCATAAATACCGAAACAGGAAAGTGTGAGACGTAAGGGATGGAAGAGGGCATCTCCCTTTGTATAGCCCAAGCCCCAATCCATATGCGGGAAAAGGAAAAAAATAAATAAATAAAATCAGGCCTTCCCAATAATTAATAATATGGAGCTTCCATCTTAGTCAAGTTTAGGAGAAAAAAGGACCTAGAAGGCTGGAAAACTTAAGCGGTATGTGAGAAGCATATGTTACACGCTACAATATTAGGTACTTTAACATAGACGCAGACTATCAATCTATTCAAGCGCAACCCAGTAAGCTGTATTCACAACTGACCTGTGATAGCAATGCAGCATCTATTCCAATATCAAAGAACTGCAACAATATGGTAATTGACATTGTAACAGGGTCAACTGAACCAGCCTGCCAAAGAAACAGATTTTATGATACATTACGATGACTATGCAAGAAAACAGGAAGAGAAAGAATGATACAGAGATCAGAGATGCGATACCTCCTTGAAAACAACACTTTGTAAAGACTGCACCAAAAAAGATCAATCAGGCACCTTTTTATGCATTAAATCTTTAGTCGGAAAAAAAAAAATGTAAGCAAAAGGAAATTGATGTATCAGCATTTTTATGATTTCAGAATTAAACACTAAACTTTTAATGACCTAACCTGCCTCAGAACCCCTTGGCATAAAAAAATAAATAAATATTTAAAGCTGTTATTCCAATTCATAATTAGAAAGTTGTTTAACCTATTTCAAGAACAAAGCATGTAGTAAATCCATGTTCTACATTTTCCTGGGCAGTTTCCCCTACTACGTTTTGATGGGAGGGCTATATCAAATCCTAGCCTTTGAAATCAACGATACAACCTTCAAACAATTTGATGCATGAAAAAATGAGTAGAGTTATTATACAGTCCAATAAAACGTCTGATTTTAGGGTGTTTTGCTGGGATTAAGTCAAGTCTAGATGATTAGCATTCTAACATCTAGCTAACAATCATAGAGACCAGGTAGCAAATGAAATGAATTTTCAGACCAAGATTAAATAGGTTTTCAGAGGCATTCTTAAATAAAAATTAGGAAGACCACGGAAGCAAGCGAAATTGACTTTCAAACCAAGACTAAATAGGCTATCAGTGGGCAATAGGTGAGTTTTTACTTATGGCGTTTTAGATGGTTCAAACAATGTAAGAGAGGATCAAAATAAATCTTAATGCCTGGCTTCAGCTTTCTAGGAACCTTTAATGGAAGAAATTTTTTTAAATCTCACTTGAAAGGCGAGGAGGAAATTTTTAGATTTTATTTAGAAATCATCACTTAGTTATAGCTCCACGAAAATGAGGCATAGTAAATTGGGAATTGAAGTAGCAATAATATTTCTTATAAACAGACCAATTGTAAACCTGAATATGTGCCATCTCACTTGTTAGTCCAAGATCTTTACCAGTGCCATTTACATGGAATTCAAGGTCTCTTTTGAGAGCTTTTATATTCTTTCACCTACTCAAGAAGTAGTCTCAAGTTGCAAGAAAAAGAGATGGGATCCTAAAGTTTAACTCAACGTCACATTTCCATAATTTTATTTTATTTTATTCCATTTCTGAAAACCAATTCTTCTTTTTATTTAAATATATGTGTATCTGCATGTGTGTGTGTGTGTGTATATATCTTGTTATTATTGTTCTATCAATTAAAAAAAAAGTTTTGGCTAAAAAAATAGAATAGAAGCTATGCAGGTATCTTCGAAATAATTCACGTACCAGTGGGAGATTACTATAATGTACCCATTTTTCTCAAAATCTTTTGAGGAAAATATATTCAAACTTAGTTTGGACACTAAATAAAACAGACACTAATCCACGCTCTTTTTCCAATTTTCAAATGCAAGGGTTGTAAAAGTTTTGGAGGACTTTGCCACTTTGGCCCAAATGTAGCTACTCAAGTCAAATAAATACAGCTTTCATTGGCATCAAAGGCGCCAACAAATCTTGTAATTATCCATTGATATCATCATTCTATTATTTCCATTTGTTAGAGCAGTGGTTGCATAACTTCTATCATTTTGATTGTATAACCTTCATAATGAGATTTAAGTTAAAATGATTTGAATCATAAATCTTCTAAAGTTAATTAAGGGAACTTACAAGACATTCAAAAACTCGTTCATATCAAAGGAAATATAAATTCTCACTACAAAATCAAAATTTAAAGGCTTCCTACTGTAGCAACAAAAGGAAATCCCACAGACAAAGGGCAACCTAATTAATATCAATGGGGATATAATTAAATAGAACTGCATAAAACTTAAACTCCAAAAACATTAACTATCCATGAAATCAACAAGATTATGAACTTTTAGCAAATTATAGGAATTAAAGCTCATTCCCATTAAATGCTTTTGTAAGGCATGTCAGTTTTTCCTATCTTAATGATTGTTACCTTCATCATATTTCTTAACAAATGACATCTCATTGTCAAGCCACTAAATTTTACTATTTACAGAATATGAAACGAGTAGCAAAGGAAAGTAAAAAATTCCTAGGTCATATACCTTAATCATTTTGTACACACAATAAACTGAACCAGCATAACCAAGCAGATTCTGCATATGGCCCCTCCATGTTCGTGAATAAGCAGCAGCCTCCTACAAAATGTAAACAAGAAGACCAACCATTGCTTCTCCCAAGAGAAATCTAAATCTAAAAGGAAATACAAAACGGACAACTCTAGCTAAAATAACTATGGCAATTGTGGGCCGTCATTCTATAAAATTGTACATATTCTGTGAGCAGAACATTAAAGGGTAGTTAGGATCATAACAACCATGTTTATCAAAATATTTAACGTGGAGTATAAATTCAAACAAATAAGTAATGGTATTTTGGCCTTAAAAACTAGAAGGTAATAGCAAAAGGAAATATATTTTACCATTCTATTAGTATCAATACCTTTCTCTGTTTCTCAGCACCTTTTTGGTCCACTTAATGCATGGTATATCTTATACATTAGAACAGGGCACTATATCAATTTTTAAGACGAATAATAGAAAATGCAACAACATAATATACTATGTCAATTTGATTTCGATTCTGACTATCTCTAAGGCATAAATCTGCCATCTAGAAAATCCGCCTTTAAAATACCCCAATGAAAATAAGGGATCCGACTAGCCTTAAGCCTTCATTTGCTTATACTTAGAAATATTTAGAAAACCTTAAGAGAAAATACATGATCATATTTAATATAGTTAAAACACAAATTTATAGCCAAAGCTAAACCTTAGCTTGGCGAAGCTCATAGATTTCCAGGAATAGTTGCTTTGAAAGCTCTTCCAAAGCCTGAACCTCTGCATCCAAGATTTTAATATCTGCAAAGAAAGAAGATTAACCCCTTCAAAGATCTGAAAAGATTGAATAACAAGTATTATGTGCCTTTCGATTGTAGAAGTCAAATGCCAATGCAAAGTAAGTAAAATAAAGCATCTTCCTTGGAAATTTTAAAAGTACATCAACAAAAATAGTGAAGCCACTACAAGGCTACAGCCAGGAACAAGCATAAATGACTGGCAAGAAAAAAAACACCAAAAACACAATGTGAAAAATATAACATCAGTACATCTAAAACATCCAAATTGGCAAATTCGGATTGTCCAAAAAATTTTGAAACTTTAAGTTCAAACTTCGATAAGAATAAAACTACGATGGCCATTTTCAGCACCAACTTAGACCGAGAAAGTAGGCAACAACTTTTCTCTCGCAGATGCTTATAGCTAATCCATCTTATCCTTAGCATGCTCCAGGGCAAGATTGGTTCTAAGAATCCATTGCCAAATAGCTTTATGCCTTTACACAAGAACTTGCATTCAATGACTGAGCCACCTCTCTAAGCGGTGGATAACAAGTTGGTTGGCAGCATGCAAAAAATAAAGTTTAATTCTACCAAAACTAATAGGAAATGAGTACTGCTAGGAAAAAAATACTGCATATCTCTTCTTTAGTTCATTATTACACAATCTACAACCTACAGTTAAGGTGTAATAAATATAAAGAATTCCGTATACATGAAGTGCCATGACAAATGCAAACATCACAAAAAGATAATATATCCAACTTTTAAATTGAAGAGGAAGAAAGTAAAACTCAAATTAAAAAAAAAGGTGTGACATTCCCATCACAAGTTCATCAGTATAGGGAATTTTACAGTATATATTGAAGAGGGGAAAAAGAACAAGAACCTTGTTCCTTTTGATCATCTTGCATTGAACGTACAACCGTGCCTACAATCCTTTTGAAGAAGGATCTCGCTTTTAAGTTCTGAAATATATGTCTTTAATTAGCCAAAAGAAAATAGTAACTATAACCGTCGTCAATCACAAGATTTGAGAATTACTTAGATTTTAGGGTCAAAACTCAAAATATAAATAAATTAGAAAAAAAAACAATGGCAAGAAATAAACAAACACACCCGACAAGAACACAACAGAACAAACAAGTCAGTTATGAGAGAATGTTCCAAAACAAAATCAAACTTGATGAAATTTAAACCCAATAATAAATTAGCTTAAAGCAGAATACTACAAATGCTTTTAATGTTTATCTCCATCTTAGCCACATTTATGCCTCTTCATAACCTTAAATATTTTCTATTCAGGTCATTAAAGACCCAACCAATACAATTGTATTAATTTCAAAGCACTGAGACAACAGAAGCAAAATCAGTAAACCTCGTCAGATCCTTGAATTCGTTCCATCTCCATTTGACAAAGAATGATTTTCTTTTTCTTTGCAACACAAGTTTCAATTGATTGCATTAGTTGTCTCTCCAAAGCCTTAATCTCTGATTCCTCAATCTCTCTGCCACAGGTACAGGCACAAATATGTAAGAAAACTAAATCTTCTAGATACATACATACAAACACGATACTGGAAAACTAAATATGTCAGAGTAAGGCAACTTCAATCGGTTACTGTTAATAAATTATCAGTATCTATAAATTACATATGAATCTTCTAGTCCTAATATGTTGATATCAAAACTACAGCTTTACAGGGAATAAAATATGGCTTTGAAATCCATTAACACTTAAGTGCTGTTAACAGGCTCAACCATAATTAATAGTTCAAAAGTTGGCCTGTGCAGACTATCACCGTGTTACTTTCTAAAGTTATCAAAATATGAAAGGTTGTCATTCATGGCATTCGCCCCTAAAGACAGATACAGCCAGTACCTGTTAAGGACGATGCTTGTAACACATCACATAAAAATATAGATTTTATAATCTTTAACTATAGTGATTCTAGAGGAACATCTAAGAGTTCAATGAGCTATTTCCCATAGGTTCTTCCGTTTCTAGGCTCAACTTATTATATAATCAACCTGACTCAGTTAAAAATTGATCCTTAAGATATAACATTCAAGCATGTGAACCAAAGGCACAACCCATTTCTAATAACACAGACAGCACGCTAAATCCATTTTCCAAGTAAAGAAGCTAGGATACCAGCACACACATTTTAAAGCTGCATATCAAGCAACTTAAAAGAGCTTTTGCAATCTATTAAACTTGGCAGAGAATATTTTATAATCATTTGCCGCCAAGAAATGGTGGTTCATATGGATTCTGAAATAGCTGCTGCAATAACTTCTTGTTCAAGTTTTGAAGATCACTTTGGAGATTAAATTATTTTATTCTCCTTCTTCCTGCTTATTATAGCATTCTAAACAAACAAAACTTCAATTTTCCAACTACAGTGATAAAGACCTTTTCCTGTTGCTGCACCGTTAACAAAAGTTAAATTCCAAGATAAGTTTTCCAACCATTTTCACCACATTGTACCTAAATTTAAAAAATAAGAGAATCTACCTAAGCTGCAATGTTTCTAAAAATCTCCATCTATTTTAAATTCCATATTTAACTCTAAATCCCTACATTGATGCATCTGAAAACTTAAAGTCCCCATTTCAGCCAAAGAAATTCGAGGTAGACACATTTCAGACTTCTCCTTCTAAGCCATAACCTGAAACATGTCCAACCTCCAACTTCTTACACCTACACTTACTTTCAAACCATAACATCTTCATTCTTGACCCCCACTCCTCGGACATTATACAGAACAACCAAGCATTTTTACCTTGGAGTCTGGCTGTTCTAACAGTTTTCAATAAGCACCTAGGTAATCTTCATCCGTCCTATTAAACTCTGCCCGCATAAGCCTGATAACAAGAAAACATCTCTCCTGCATTTATTGATTACTCTGTAACTACACCATTGGTTTTCCCCTTATAGAATCCCTGAGCACTTTTCATCAGTACCTAAGCAAATTTATACAGATGCAATTATTTTGTTTAAGAACATCCCATCTTTCTGTAATTGCTTCCAGCTAATCATTGGAGGATCACACAAATCACCAACAATTCATGATCAAACAAAATACTCCACAAGCAATGAAAAACTTGGAAAATAATATTATAAATATAACATAGAGGGCGTGGTTATTTAAAATGTGAAGCATGCAGGAATAAAATCTGTCTAACTCTCCTGCATCCAAGAACCAAGAAATAAGATAACCAGGACATGTCAGTACCTGATGAAAAGCGACAAATAGCTGTATGGCAAATTTACAGCACCAAAACCAGATAGGACAGCCATTACAGTTACTCCAACAACCCCAATTCGACTGACCAATTGAGGCATTGTGAAGAAACCTGAAAAACAAAAATCAAAAGGAGCTAAGAAGCTGGAAAGCAGTAGCTAATATTTCTTAAACATTTCCACAAAAGATATAGTATAAGGTTAAAATTAAACCATTATCCTTGGATCTGGATTACCAACAACCTTATAGAAAAATCAAGTTTTGCCTATAACTAATAGCCAGGCAGAAGCACAATCTTCTAAATTGATAAGAAACACAAAAATGCAAAAGGTATGCTGACTGAACTCCTTGCCTTGTCCACAAAGCAAACTCTTATAGTAGTGTTTCCAATTTAGAACTCAAAACCAATCATAAATTTCCCTTAGGCATCCAAAACTGTAAGATAGGTTCCAATCCTGTCATCCAGCTAATATCCCTGGAATACTGCAGCCTATATTATGTTTCTAAATTCTTAAAAGCCCCCAAATTTACTCCAGTACAATCTAACCATACACGTTCTCCGATCTTCAATGCTAAAGCCCCCAAATTTCAGGTGCAGCACTCTTATCATTAAGATCAACTTTTGATGTCATTTCCTCAAGGTCAGAGGTAACGGATTGAAACCAAATCCAATCAGAAAAGTGGAAGAGAAATATGTTAACTAAACATCGTGAGTCTGTCCTGTGCCTGTCAGACATATTGAAACTATAAACTTAAACAAATGCAAATAAAAAACCTTTGTCTGGAGAGGGCATGGGAAAGTGAATGCCCATGCGCCAAAAAGCATAGAGAAAGGCCAACAAGAATAGGATAGCTCCCAGTCCAGCCCGCTCCTTCCTCACACCTGAGATAACAATACAAAAAAAATTAGAAGACCTAAAGGATCACACTGAACCAAAGTAATGATGTTATTTATTTTCTCTTTCACAATTTGCATGTTTGGCCTCAGAAACTTTCACTTATGTTATTGCCACATACGTAGGCATGAAGTGACAATATCAAAAACATGGTAACTATTCTTGTAGACCTGTCTCAGCTCAGAACTCAATTGTGCGACAAAAAAAGTAAAAATCAATAGTAGAAACATAGTATATCACCATTTTCCAAAGGTAACTGATTAAAAATGATCGTTTTATTCAATGATATGGACAGTTATATCTGAAGGAAGGAGAGGTAGCAAAGTCCCAAAAATGTTAACATCTCAACATTAACCTCACAAGTGAAATATCAAATCTATTAAAAGAAATTTGGAGTTAAAACAATTTAATCGTAAAAAAAAAAGAAATAAAAAACAAAAAACAAAAACAAAAACCAAAAACCAAAAACTTACCACTATTGCAAAGCATCAAGTAGCAATGGTAATATGGCAACATGAAAACTAGTAGCAAAATCAAACAGAATAGATCCACCTTCCAGTTTATCAATCTTGCCCTACAAACAAAAAGGCAAGTAATTAAAGGAACAATCAAAAGGTAATACAAAAGAAAAAAAATAAATAAATAAGCAAATAATAACTCCATATGCAAAGGAAATTCACCAGTCTCCAAGAGTCGAATTAGTACCAAAAACCAGGAAAAAACTCAGTTATTAAATTCCAATTCAATTTCCTTTTTTTCTCCACGAAAAAAACTCAATCATTAAATTCCAATTCAATTGCTTCTTTTTTTTTTTTTTCCATTCAGAAGCAACAAAGAAAGAAACCAAATGCCATATAACTAAAAATACTCAAAAACCCTAAACATAAAAGGAAATTTTACTCCTAATAAAGCAGGAATCACACGATTTAATTCCCAATAGTCCATTAAATCCAAGACTATCAAAAACCCAATATTCAAAGATCCTATCAATCCTCATTTCTCAATAATAAACTCCCAAAAGAAAATATTGTTCAACTTCATTTCCTCTATTCACAAAGAAAAACCCATAAAAATATTTAATCAGAAGACCAGCAGACATATATAGAAATTTAATAACACCTGAAAAAGTAAAATTAGACTAACAAAACTCCAATATCTAAAACAACAGATAGAAAATAAAGAGACAGAGAGAGAGAGAGAGAGAGGGCGACTCTTACTCTCTGGAGAGGACAGGGATGATCTCGAAAAGAACAAGCTGGAGAAGGTTACAAGAGAAAGCGAAAACAACACTGAAAATTATTTGAACCAAAGCTCTTTTTTCCTCGTACTCTTTGTAAAGTCTTCGGTTTAAGAACCAAAGACCTGTCCATCCTAGAAGAACTAGCGATCCGATTACCACCATTCCTTCGTAGATCGACCACCCCCACCCCATCTTTCTTGCAAATTTTCTCTCTTTTCTCTGAAATCAATCGCGGTTCCCTGTTTTCTAGATTTGCTCTCCGCTGTTATTTTTGCGGCCGATCTGTTAAAGTAAGTTCCTTAGGACTGGGGAGGGCATTGCCCTTCGTTTTAGTTGGTGGTGCTTTTTAAGATGAACGTTGCCTTTTGCTTCTTCTTTACTTAAGCTTGTTGTTGCGTTGTTTATGGGTCGGTTCTGGTATTTACACTGTATATGTTCAAGCTCTGGATCTGAAACATGAGAGATTAATTCTGTCTAAATTCGTGCCTGTATGTAAATAGGAAAAATTTTGGGCTTGTTCGGTATTTTTATTTTTCTAATTTAATAATTAATAATTTAGTACTCTTTGTATATTATAAATTACCTAATATATATAAATATAAAAAAATATATTATATTATATTATATTATTAAAAAATAATAATGTTAGGTTTTGAAGGTCATTAGATAAAATTTGATCCGATTTTTAAATTTATTTTTTTTAATTTTATATTTTTATCAAAATTTTTTGATAAATTTTTGAATTTAAAAGGTCAAATTTTATAAACAATTTTTTAACTCTACTCAAAATAAGGATTTAGTCTTAGAACAATAATTTAAAATATTTTAGTCTCTCTACTATATGGTATATTCAATGTCAATTTAATCAAAAATATTTTTCGTTTTCTCCATTAAATATAATGATATGGATAATTCTTTGTAAAACTACTTGGATTATTATATAAAAATAATTTAATTTTTTCGTAACTCTACCAAATAAAAAATTCAAAAAAAAACCTAATCCTTAAATCAAAAAATCCTAAACTAAAAAGCCCTAAGAAAAAATCCCAAATCCCTCTTTCTATTGTAATTTCTCCGTAAAACCAAATCCTAACTCAAAATCCCTAATTTCTGAACCAAAAAATAGTCTTTGGGATATTGGGCAATGATACCCGAACAGAAATTCGAGGGATATTAGGTAAATTTAAAATTAGGTAGGTTTATTTCGGTTTCAAGTTTACTTTTTTTATATTACTATTTCAGTATGGTAGAATCAAAAAAATTTGATTTTAAGCATGGAAATTGATAGTGAAACTTCCCTTTCTTCGCTTTCGCGTTCTATCATTTCGCCATTTTCTGATTTGCCTTGATCTAAAAGATTAAGGATTAAGGTTCGTTTTGGTTTCAATTTAAGAAATTAAGGATTAGCGATTTTGAGTTTGTATTTGGTTTTGGTTCTAGGAAAAAAATCAAAATAGAGAGAGAAATTATGGATTTTTTTATTAGGTTTTTGGTTTAAGGATTAGGATTTTTTTTTTGCTATCGAAGAATAAGAACGATTTAGGGTTTCACTGATTCGAGATTTTTTTGATTAGGGACATTCGAGGTTTTTTTTTTTTTCTGTTTTGAAGATGAAGGATACTGATTTGGGATTTTATAAATTAAGTTTTTTTTTAATTAAGTGAAAATGACATGACATTTTATAAATTAATTACAAATGCCACGTAATAAAAAAAGTCGATCATGTCAGTTAAATTAAGAGGAGAGAAAAAAAAAACATTTTTAATTGCACTAACATTGACTGCTGCATATGATGGAGATATTAAATTATTTTATATTAGCGTATAAAGATTAAATTCGAATTTTCACTGCATAGTACGGAGATTATCTACGCAATTTGACCAGTTTAGAACCATACCCTTGAGCAGATGTTTTACTTTGTTCTATTTTTATTGTACTAATTTTAATCATATTTTGGAGTTTTCTTTTGATTTTGGTGAATGATAGTTTTGAAAAAAAAAAAAAAACTTAATTTAAAATTTTAACTAAAATGGTTTCCTCGCTTCGTTGGAAATTTAGATTTTTTTTTCATAATTTTAATTATATTAAACAATTATTTTTTAAACATTTTAAAATAATTATATTTTTAATATAATTTTAATATTTCAAATTATATCTTACTGACTAATAAAAAATTATTACTAAATCAATTTTAAATAAAAATATAAAATTAGAAAATAATTTTTCTTAAAATTAGATGATAAATTCGTAAAATAACAGAAGTTGATTTCGTTTACTAATTGATTTCATTTTCTTAGAGTTCAAACTAACCAATTGCTCTACTAGGTTTTTTCAAGGATAAAAAAAAATTACAAATCTTTTTTTTCTAATTTTTATTTTATTATTAGTAATTATTTATTATAATAATAATAGATAATAACTTTTTTCTCCAATTACATATTTTTTCAAAAAATAAAATCTCTTTTTTATTTATAATTATTTACAATAACAACAATAATAATAAATATTTTTGATTTATTTAATACTTTTGTAATTTTTCAGAAATTGTTCCCACGATACTATTTGGATCAACATTCAATTCAAAGAATAATATTCATCAACATCAAAATTTGCTATATATATGAATTTATTAAAGTATTTTTTAAAAATAAAAATAAAAAATCGAACAATAATTAAATATGTAAATGGACATCGAATAATGTTGAATATTTTAATCCGTTATCCATTATTTGAATAATGGATTCATGTATCTAATACTCTTTGAATCAAAATCAAAGTGAATTCAGATATTAAATATCCAATGATTTACATCCATATATGTTCCAAATTTACTATTTTACAATATTCAAATATGTATTATTCAATGTAAAAAACTGATCCAATAATGTTGGATATCAAATCTTTTATTATCCATTACTTTCTAGTCACAAAAGTTAAAAAAAAAAAAAATTCCTTACAATTATAAATATTTTTTTGTGGGTAACTCATTTTGTAATTTATCAATAAACCGAAAAAGGAAAATCTACTTTCGTGATTTCATCCCTTATAGGATGATTTTAATATATATGTATAGATTTAAATTTACTCTATATAATTTAGAATTTTTAATCAACACCTGTCAACCCTGTTAGGATTTTATATAAATTTTCAACTTTTTTATTTTTTAAATTAAATATTAAAAACATAATAATATATATTTTATTATCTATATATGCAATTGGGATTGAATGAGTATTAATTTTTTATTCTTTTAAGTGTTAATATTTTGATTTTTTTTCGATGGATTGTTTAATTATATATATGGATTTATGGGCTTAATTTTTTTTGATCGGTTGTGCTTTGATTTTTTTTTTAATGTAAATTTATATTGTTTTTTATGGTAAAATTGCTAATTGATGGGTATTGATTCCTTTGTTATTTATCTTTTTGTTTTTTTTCTTTGGGTTGAAGAGTAAATTTGTCATTATGTTAGAATTGAAGATAGGAACGTACCATCGTATTTTACTTTGATTGATTTTTGTTATTTACTTTTCAATTAATAGTAAATTTACTATTATACTTTTTGTTTGATTAAATTTTATTCTTCAACTTTAGTTTTGACTCGTTTAAATACAAAATTTAATAAAAATAATAAATTTTTTTAAATATTTTATTTTAATAATTAACAATAATAAATTAATTTCTAAAAATTTTAAAAACCAACATATAGTGTTTATTCTATAAAAAACTAGACTCTAGTTTCTTTTGGTATTTCTTTTTTATGTCGTTCTTTCATAAAAAAAATATGTTATTTTTATTAATTAATTTAGTGTTGTTAATTATTAAAATGAAAATGTTTCATTAAAATTTATCTTCACGTCATTTAAAATCAATGTCGAGCTGCAAAATTCAATTGAAAATCAAAGTTGAGCGACAAAACTCAATACAAATAAAGTTTAGTTATATAATTCAATTAAATGAAAGTATAATGGTAAATTTGTTCGTAATCTTAGTGTACTATAACAAATATTAATCAAAATAAAATATAGTGGCATATTTTAATATCTACCAAAATTTATCTTTTAATCTTTTTTTATTATTACATTTTACATTTTTTTTCAAAAAATTAAATAAATTATAAATTATAAAAACATTCACGAAATAAAATCAAATATTATATTATCAATGTCAATACTATTTATAAAAAGTACCAACTTAAAAGTACAAATAGTAAACAAAAAATATGCCCTTAATAATTTATTAAATTAATTATTTATCCTTAATATTGATTTTTTTAATTAAATTAATAAATTAATTAATATTTTTATTAAAATTTTCACTCTTTTTATTTAGTTTCTTATTTTTGTTAACAAATTATGAGAGCAACACTTTCAAAATTGTTGTTAAGAACAATATAATAAAGTTTTCAAATAATATTAGAAAAAAAAACATTTATTAGTTAAAAATTATTATCTTACTGTTTTAACAATCAAGCCACAAAAAATCGTAGGCACTACTTACTTGAAGAGAATTGAATCGTGAAGATAAAACCAAAAATAATAATTAAGATTAAATTGATTTTGTGGACAATTTATTCTAATAAAATGACAACAACGTATATCACCATACGAGATTAGACATGAATTATTTTGATATATATATATATATATATCTATATATAATAAGTAGCAAAGAATGCCTAACCTTTTATATAATATATATAATATAGTTGCTTGATATTATTTTAGCAGCTTTAAATATGAATTCAAAATTTGATAATCTTTCGTATGATTTTAATTGAATTTAATATAATTTTAATAGCCTTTAATATGATTTGAATAATCTTTATTATAAATGTGATAAATTTTAATATAATTTCAATAATTTTAATAAAATTTTGGTAACTTTTAGGACAATTTTTTAACCTTTGATACAACTTTAATAATCTTTGGTAAACTTTCATATTATCTGGATAAGCTTTAATACATATTTTTTTTATAACTTGTTATATTATTTTGTTAACCATTGATATGTATGTATTTTTGTAACCTTTGATACAATTTTGATAACATTTAATGTGATTTTGATAATTTTTAATGTAATTTTTAATAACATTTATAATATTCTTGGTAACAATTGAATAATTTTGCTAACTTTTGAAGTGATTTTGATAACATTTAGTGTAATTTTAATAGCTTTTGACATGATTTTGAACGTTTCGTATAATTTGATTTTCAATATACTTTTAGTAATCTTTGAAAAATTTTTAATATACTTTTATATGATTTTGGTAACGTTTGATATAATAATGATAGCTTTTGATATAATTTTGATAACCTTTTGTTTTGATATATTTTT
>JBBYHO010000008.1:9243449-9253951 GCA_038382025.1 Adansonia gregorii | reverse complement strand
AAGAGTCAGCATTTTATATTTGTTATTGATTATTTAATGGTAGAGGAATCATCGAAGATGATAATACATTATGTGAAAATGAAATATCCATAGTTTAGGATTTTTTTTTTTTTAATGGGCTTTCTTCTTTCTTTCTGTTCAAAAGCGAGAAATTTCCCTTCGATTGCTTAAAAATTGAAGCCATGAGACGTGAGAGAACAACAAAATTGCCTCAAGACCCACAGCAAACCATTAGAATTACAGAAACAATAGCCAAGAAAAATTCAAACCTAAATCAACCCAGTTGGTCTTACATCATAAGAGGCCACCTTTCTCAAGGAACTCATAATCAAGTGCTTGGTTTATACACCCAAATACGCCAAAAAGGACTCTACAGTTTAGGCCTGGTTCCTTTGATTTGCAAGGCATGTGCTTCTGCTTCAGCCCAAACTTATGGGAAATCTTTGCATGCCGAGTCAATCAAATCTGGGGTAGCCATTGATTTACACATTGCCTCTTCATTCGTCAGTATGTATTCAAAATGTGGTAATTTGGTTGATTCCCGGAAGGTGTTTGATGAGATGCCTGAGAGAAATGTGGTGACATGGAACGCGATGATTGGTGGATATTTTAAAAATGGGGATAGAGAATCTGCATTGGATTTGTTTGATAAGATGCCAATTAGAAGAAATTCAGTGACTTGGATTGAGATGATTGATGGTTTTGCGAAGTGCGGAGATACTTCAAAAGCAAGACATTTCTTTGATAAAGTTCCATTAGAGCTGAGAAATGCGGTGACTTGGACAGTGATGGCAGACGGGTATAGTGCAAATGGAGAATTAGAAGCTGCAAGGGAGATTTTTGAAATGATGCCAGAAAGGAATTACTTTGTATGGTCATCAATGATTTCTGGGTTTTGTAGAAGAGGTGATGTTAAGGAAGCAAGGAAATTTTTCGATAGAATCCCTGTTAGGAATTTGGTGAATTGGAATTCATTGATTTCAGGTTATGCACAAAATGGGTTCTGTGAGGAAGCTTTGAAAATGTTTTGGAAAATGCAAAATGAAGGTTTTGAACCTGATGAAGTTACTATCACAAGTGTTTTATCTGCTTGTGCACAACTAGGTGAACTAGATATTGGCAAAGAAATCCATTGTCTTATTAAGGAGAAGGGAATGAAGGCTAATCAGTTTGTTTTGAATGCATTGTTGGATATGTACGCCAAGTGTGGATATTTAGCCCAGGCAAGATTGATCTTTGAAGGAATGAGCCATAGGACAAGCGCCTGCTGGAATTCCATGATCTTAGGCTTTGCTATTCATGGACAAATCAAAGAAGCTCTTGAGTTTTTCAAAAGAATGGAAGAATCGAATGAGATGCCAGATGGCATCACTTTCCTTTCTCTTCTTTCTGCTTGTGCCCATGGAGGGTGTATAGATGAGGGTTTGGATATCTTCCCCAAGATGGAGACTTACGGCTTGGTAGCAAGCATCAAGCATTATGGCTGCTTAGTAGACCTTCTGGGGCGTGCTGGAAGATTGAAAGAAGCTTTCGATTTAATCAAGAGAATGCCAATGAAGCCGAATGACGTAGTTTGGGGGGCTCTACTTGGCGCTTGCCGGATTCATCTGGATACAAACATGGCAGAACAGGTGATGAAAGAGGTTAGTAGAGTGGATCATGGCATGGACTCCGGAGATAATTCACATCATGTGCTGCTGTCAAATATTTATGCAGCTTCACACAGATGGGAAAAGGCTGAAAACTTGAGGATGGCGATGGTGAACAAGGGGTTTCAAAAGACTCCAGGCCTCAGTTCAATTTTACCCAATCATATACAGCTGCAAATTAATTCCCATCAACTGTGATCGAATAAGATCCCTCTGGGCCTGGATGGACCATGTATGGATGTGTAAATTTCGGTACGATATAATTTTGGTAGCATTATATAAATATATATAGTTGTTTTTTTTAATGTAATTTTGATAATTTTTGGTATAATTTTGATAACCTTTTACATAATTTTGATAATCTTTTATATAATTTTGTGAAGCTTTGATATAATTTTGATAACCCTTGTAATACATTTTGTAATTTTTGATATTTGATAATATTTAATATAATTTTGATAACTTTTGTAAGTGTTTTTTTTGATAATCTTGAATATACTTTTGGTAAACTTTGAAATAATTGTGGTAATGTTTGATATAACTTTTTGTAACATTCCATATGATTTTTATAGCATTTAATATGATTTTGTCATTTTGATAAATTATTATATAATTTTAATAGTCTTTATACATGTGGATATAATTAGGATAACCTTTGATGTAAGTGATAATATTTGATATGATTTTTATAACTTTTGACATAATTTGCTATCTTTTTGGTAATCTTGATGTAATTTTAGTATTTTTAATAAAATTTTTATAACGTTTGTAATAGTTTTAGTAACCTTATATTTAATTTTGATAACTTTTGATATAATTTTAATTTTTTTTTATATAATTTTGCTAATTTTTTTATAATACTAAAGTAACCCTTGATGTAATTGGAATAATCTTTGATATAGTTTTTGTAACTTCTGATATAATTTTGTAAACTTTTGCAAAATTTTTAGTAACTTTGATAACAAGTTTGATAATATTTCCAGTAGATTTGATATAATTTTTATTACATTTGTGATAATTTTGACAACTTTTGATGTAACATTGATAATCTTTAACATAATTTTGGCAAAATTCTAAGAAAAGTTTTGGTAATTTCTTATATGATTGGATAATCTTTGGTATAATTTTGGTAACCAAAATGTAGTTTTAATAATCTTTGATATAATATTGGTAACCTTTAATCTAATTGTAGTAAATTTTAATATAATTTTGATAATCTTTTGATATAATTTTGTTAACATTTTATATAATTTTTTATATAATTTTGATTAATCTTTGATATGATCTTGATAACTTTTTTTTATAACTTTTGATATAATTTTAATAATTATTGATATAATTCAAATAAGTCTTGATATAATTTTGATAATCTTTGATATAATTTTAATAACTTTTAAGATAATTTTGGAAACTTTTGGCCTAATTCAGTAATTATTTAAATAACAATTGTAACAGTTTTGGTAATTTTAGATACAATTTTGATAATATTTATAATAATTTTGATATCATTTAATATAATTTCATACCAAAAATAAAAAATCTAATAGATAAATTTACCCCCCAGAAAAAGCAAAATTTTAGAAGTGAATTATTTATTTATTAAAATAAATAATATAAACTTAGTATAAAGCACCGGCCACAATGTAGGCAAATATAGAATGCTAACTGCAAACAAAAATTGAGGCAATTTCTTATGTGTGCTACTTCCATAAATATAATTCTAATTCAGCCACAATCTATTTGCACGGATCAGAGTCTGCACGGAAGTGCTAAAAAGCTTAATGAAAAGTAATTTTACCCTCAAATATCTCCCAAGGTGAGTGTTTCACAATAGATCAAGTGCACTGAGAGACTTGGATCAAATAGAAGATGACATGCATCGGCCTTTGCTCTTCTAAAAGGAAAGAAATACTTGGAATTTTTTAAATTTAGACATTTACATTTTGCCTTAAATGTCACGTCGAGCGTTTTAAAAAAGTAGGTAATGTGCATTAATCCCACATCGGATAAGAAAGGGAAGATCTTTGGACATACAAGCGGGTGCGCTACATATCCTATCAGACATGTCTTTTGAGAAGATGGTAATGGCTCCGTGACAAGTGGTATTAGAGCCAACCTGATCATCCGATTTCACGTCGAGCGCTCCAACGGATGGGGTAGGCAGGGTGGATCAATCATGACTCCACACCAAACACCCTAAGGGTAGGATAGGCAGAAATAGTAGAGAAGCCCGTGACGAGGGTGTCACGAGATTGGGTGAGAGAAAATGTCATGCCGAGCGCTTTAAAAAAGTAGGCAGGGTGCATTAATCCCACATCGGATAAGAAAGGGAAGGTCTTTGGACATATAAGCGGGTGCGCTGTGTATCCTATCAGGCATGTCTTTTGACATGTATTTGCTTACTTGTTAGATTGTTAAGTATTTTTTAAGAGGGAAAAGACCTAGAAAAAAAGCAAAGGGGGCCTTCCTTGATAGATAGTTATTAGCATCTCCTGAATCTAAATTACAAACAAGGAAGTTGCATGTTGCTCAAATCAAGGACAACCTAACCCTAAGTTAGTGGAATTTTGTATTTGTATCAATCATGCTTTGGGAATATTTTAGTCGATGATGGACATCATTTTGATAGGATATTGAAATCCAAATAGTGTTAGATGGTTACATCCCATGTGGTCTGATCGAATGTTCCTTGTGAGTTACTTGTAATTGATGTTCCTCTTATCTCTGTTGTTTTCAACTAATCCAAATACCCAAATTTGGTTGTCGGTTTTGCGCATATTCTGACTTTAAAAGGGTCTAATTTCAGTCTGATACAAAAGGCATAAGTTCCTGTTTTGGTAGGGGAAGCAAACATTTGCAATGCTTTTGGTCCCATGGAAAAAACATGGATATGACATGTGTCCTTATGAAGCATAGAAATCTTGCAAAAACTAATCAACTTTCGGTGATCATGGAAGTGGAAGGCAAAAGCTTTGCAGGTAGAGGTTGGCAATCTTGTCGTTTCTCCCCCCTTTTTCTACAAATAGAAAATGAGACTATAAATGTTTACCAAAACTTATTAAATATCTTCTTATGAAAATTATCGTATGAACTAATCGATTAAGTTCTGAATTCACTGCCTTCGCTTACTTTCATATGGTATTTCACTGGACGCTATAGATGTATAGAAATCCGATTTTGGTCTTATTTCTTTTACTCTTTCAAGTTTCGGCTACAAAAAAGCAGTAAAACCATGTGTCAACTTCATTTTCTTACAGAAAGACTAAGTCATTTTGATGCTAAAATTGGGTAGTGAGATGTTTGACCCAACTTTATTTGGGAACTCTCTGAAATTACATTCTGGAAACTAGGCCATCCCCAACTTTCAAGAGAGGAAGGTTAACTGTCAAAGTAGTTTCTGAAACTTCTATTATACCTCAATGAAACAGAGAGAAGATAAATCAAGGGATATTGGCTGGCCAAACAGGGCACTTCAAACGAAGTTGATCAAGCTACCGGAAAGCAATAGAAATATGCCATTGTTCTACATTCTAGTCACCCTGCAAATTTTGCACGGAATTATGTTTGTATATTATAAAAATTAAGAAGCCCTTTTCCTGCTAAATCTGCATCTTGCAGCATTAAGGAAATCAATCATGAAAATTTTGTCAAAAAAAGGAAGAAATGAGTCCTATTCTGGTAATTTTAAGCAAATAAAGAAGCAAGAACTCCGGATCGTTCATTCAAGTAATAATCAGTTAATGAAGTTCATCAAGATTCTTGGGAGATAGGATTGTACCAAACATTAAAGGGACTAGTGGCTTGAAAAACTAATTGATTTAACTATATTTTTTTTTTTCTGAAAGTTTCTCTTCACCTCCTCTGTTGTTTAAGATGTGACAAACCTTTTCAATCTTCATATCTTTTTAATTTGAGACTGATTCTCTTTAACAAGAAGTAAAAAAAGAAGCAGCAGAAAACAAAGCTCACTATACTATCTCTTTCATATTAATTAATCTGTAGGATAACAATCATCCCCTGTCCTGATCAAATCAGAACTACTATTGTCTTTGTAAAAGCATGAGATTATCGTTGTGCGTTTTTCCAGTTTTAACCCATATTTAAAAGAAAAGAAAAGCAAAGCAAAGCAAAACCTTCCCTGCATGCCGCCGCATTGGAGCTTGATCCTTTCTTTTCTTAATTATTGGCATGGTATTTTTTCCTTTTTGTCTTTTTGTTTGGTTACATGAACTTGGACATTTTCACGTGTCATACTGATGTTAGGCCCTTCCCAATGATTCAGAATGCAGGATATAGCAAATTCAAGCATCTAACTTGCGTGATTGTGTTTAGTTTCTACCCAAATCTTGCTTTAATGCCATTTTCAACATCATGCTTTGAAACTTCAAAAGTAATTAACATAGAAGAACATGGTATTCAACACAACCCCATGCTTTTCACAACTCAGATATATGATCATGAATGCAACTCTTACTGCCTGATCGTTCCTGTAATGACAGCCATATATATATATATATATATATCATCAACCAATCTCGATCATTGTCGATTCTCTAAGATATGTAAGCCTTAAAATTCAACACACAGTAGCTAGTGCCATTAATGTAAGCATGCAGACTTACCCTGGTCCGTAGGGTAATAAGAGATAACCAAATGAAAACATCAAAATATAGAAGGAAAAGCTGATTAATACATGCGTCCACTACTTGGATTCCTACACCATGAATGAACATTTAAGAATAATTGGGATGGTTTTTTGGCCAGGAATTTCACACTGTCCCTATATTCTACTATTTGAATTATAAATGCAAATGGAGTTTTCGATTTCCATGTGTGGCGCCTAACCTCTGATTTAGATGTACATTCCCAGAAAAGAAACATTTTGTGCGTGGCTGTCTTTCGACCATTAAGTTTAAGCACGTAAAAGTCCTTCCCCGAAGGGCAATGCAGCCTTAAAAGCCTACAATAGAAGCAACCAATTATAAAAACCATGAACAATATTTACGATGGGTCTTAATCTGATCCAGGGGCTTGATTTTGACCTTAGCTACCTAGAATGGTCCCCCGCCATTGAAAATTCATAGGGTTTATCCATTGATATATTTTATAATATTCATCAGCTTGTTTCTTGACCTGCCCCCGGTAACCTGCAGGAATTCGTGATACAGGGTTTCATTATGTTTGAACGCTGACAAGAAATTGACAGTTTTCTATTCTCAATAATCACATTATCTTCGTTTTCAAACAGATTCCACGTTATGTAATTTTTCATTCACGAGAAAAGAATTACATTTAGGAAAGCTTACTTATGTTCTAGTCATTTATATTTCGCATATGGTTCCAAGGCCTGAGGTTGGTGCTTGGTATTATATCTGCTTAAAGCAATTAAAGTTGCAACAAGTTCAACCAAACTCAATGGGCGCTAATTTGTCGACCAAAACCTATAGTCAAGCTGGCAACGTTACCTGACCTCTTTATTTTTAAAAGTATTTGTGTACAAACATTTATATTTGATATATATTTTAACATAAATATAAAAATTAAAAAATTAATTATATTTATATCAGATACGTATTTATAAATCTCATTTAATTATAAATTTAAATAATATAAGCTGGGCAACTAATATATACATGATCATTTTTGCTTTCACATGAACTACTTTGGCCTTGGAATCTGAGCAAAAACAAAAAAACTTCAATGATTGAGATCGAAAAGTTAGGTATACCATACATACAAATTTGGAAAAGCCAAATAGGCACTATTGCGGTGGCTAATTGTATGATATATTGACGGTTATTGTCACTTTTCTTGAAATCCCCTTGTCATTTAATCATACGTACTATAGAAAATTTTAATGAGGATTTGAGAGTTGGGAGTCTAATAATGATAATAAAAGTGTAGGATTTTTAAACAAACAAATAAATAAATATATATATATATAATTAGAAATCACCATTTTCTTCTTAGTTTCTTATTATGCTTTAATTATTTTTTTTTAAAGTTGCAATTACAAGTTACAATTCTAGTAAAGTATTGCAGCATATAAAGGCAATCAATGAATACATAACAAATAACGGTAACCAAATCTCAGGTGATAAAATTTGAACGCATGAATTTTGGTTAATTCTAATGATTACACATAAATCAATTAATTCGATTAATCGATTCAACGCTTTGGGCTTGGTTCATGAGAAGCAAAAGTTTACACTCGATAGCTCTTGCTCCGCTAGGCAGTTTCTGCATCCTCATTTCCTTGCCTAGTGTGTCCACTAGTGTTGAGTCAGTGTCCTAAAAGAAATGGTAAGAAAAAAGATCAGTAGTTTGGTCAAGAAACGAGAGAATCATAATTTGGAAAGTAGAGATACCATGAAAGCGAGATTTATTACAGGACACTGATAACTGCAACCCAATTACATGGGACTCGCCCTTTACAACCTCAATATTTTTGCAGCAAATAGAAAGATGCTTTGGGACCCTATGCGCACCACCCACCCCCAACTAATCCAAATATGTGTTCTTTTTTCAGGTTCCCTGATTTTGTAACGCCATGGCCTTTTAACATATGATGACTCAAGCTGATAATGTAATTTTTTTTTATTATTATTAGTATTGTCGATGTTTTGGGTTGAAATTCCAGTTGATGGTAACTCACAATCATTTTAGCTTTTTTTCTTTTGGGGGGGGGGGGTTTGAGATTCCATGAGCTTAATGTGTTGTCATTTTTATGGAGACTCATGAACTAAATGCTAGCGTCTAAATATAATTCTTTGGGTCTGTTTTCTTGGATGGTTTTTTGAGTTCTACTTAGTTGGTATTTTCGTGGTGTCATGACACCAAGTCTGGGATTTTATATTTTTGAATGTCCAAGTCCTTCCAAGATTTTCCCCTTTAATTAATAAAATTATCTCTGGCTTAAAAAAAAAAAACCATTAGTTGGGTAATTTTAGCGGTTTTGTACCATGAATGTTGCTGTATCTGCTAACTGCTACCTCGAAATACTCAAAAAATGAAATTTTTAATAACTTTTTTGTACATGATTAAAATTGCGATGGTTATTTTTTTATTATATTATATTTATTATAATTATAAATATAATAAATATTAATTATAAATATTAAAAATAAAAAAATTAAAATTATTAAATAATAATTATGATGTTATATCGTGGTTTTTATTTAAATCCACACTCATAGATCTAACCATGACCCTCTTTTTATTAACATTTGAGGTGTTTTTCTATTTTTTTAACATTCAATATATCCTAAGACTTTATCTGCGATAGAATCCGAAGAGTGCATTCGCCACACCAATTTATGCATTGCCCCGAGTATACTTCACAAAGATAAAAGGGTTAGTAGATAAGTTGACTTCTGAAATGCACTCTATTTTTTTTTTTTTTTCATAATTTGGTATTTAGAAAAATTATATTTAAAACTTGTGTTCTGTCAATAGGTTACTTCAAGTGAACATAATATTGATGTGATCTGATCAATCCATAGAAAGTTGCCATGTGTCAAAGCAAATCCACATCAATATTTTCATATTAGCAATTTTTTTCAATTTTAAAATTAAAATTAAAAATTTAAATAAAAATTAAAAAAAAAACTGAAAAAGGAGGGGAGAGGCTAGGTAGAAGGGGGGGAAAAAAAAAGAAAGAGCAAGGAAGAGGAAGGGTCGGTCGACTATCGATTATCTCTAGCTGGCAAGATCGGTGGAAGGTCAGGCAAGAAAAGAGGAAGAGGAGGAGGAGAAAAGAAAGGGCAACGGCAAGGATCGATTGACCCTCGCTCTGCCTTGAGCTGGCCAACCGACGCCCTCCTTTCCCTTCTACACTCGATTCCCTCCTCTCTCTCTCACTTTTTTTTTTTTTTTCACTTTTTTCAATTTTTTTCTCAAAATATTTTAAAATTTTTAAACAAAAATATTATTTTTATTATTTTATTTTTTTAAATTTTCAATTCAAAAAATAAACTAAAAAATAAAATAAATTCAAAAATAAATTTACTTCATTTTAGCATGTACCAATTAATAATTAACATTTAAACCAACCTATAATTTCCTCTAATATCTAATCTAGACACTATTAGTAAGTCTGCCACAACCATTATGAGTTATTGTGAAACTATTTTACTTTATTTATGACAATAATTGGGTTTAATTATTGCTTTTGGGCGAACATAAGAGCCAAACGATGGCATTTATGCGCATATATATATATATATATATATGTGTGTGTGTGTTGATTAGACTAGAAATTAAAGATAATCATCAAATAAAAATTTTGGAGCTTCCCACCCATTTCCTTGTCAATTAGGAAAAGCGAGCTCATGCTCTACGTTTTCATATGGTCACTTTTCTAATCATTATCAACATTGCTAGGTGCCTTCAACAGCTCTCTCAATAATGTTTTTTTTTTCTTTGGTTCTTTTGTCATTCCCTGCACAAAAATTATTTCTTTATTCTGAATACATTCAAGAGCGGCCCCACGTTATAGTTCTGATGGGGTCATTTCAAAAATCCTTTAATGTGCACGTGATTATGTCTATTTATATGGTAAATATAATGAAATTAACCATCTCAAAATAAAAAGTATATTTATTTAATTTTCTTTTATTTTTTATTTATAACTTAATTTTATGTATTAAAATTTAAAAATAAATAAAATTTTTATTCTTGGTCACTCGAAAAAAGTAGCTAGCTCTGCCCCTGAATACATTTATTTATTTTTCTGTCTTTCTAGTATTTATACTTCGATTTTTGTGTCCTCCTATTACAGTGTGATAGATGCTGGATTAAGTGAATAAATTAAATAGTGGAGATAAAAGACTTAATTAGAGGATATTTCTCAAC
>JBBYHO010000008.1:9206729-9216911 GCA_038382025.1 Adansonia gregorii | reverse complement strand
AGAACTGAAGAGAAAGAGAGTTTGAAAATTTGGGGTATTTTTTGGGGGGGGGGGGTGTATGTTTTGATTGAAATCAATGCTTTGCAGATTTGGGAAACTCTCTTCTTTTTGTTTCTCTTCTGACAGTAACTGTGGGATTTTTTTTTAAAAAAATACTCTGGTAAGTCTTGTTGAAGTCTTTTCAGCTTCACCCTTTTGCTATTTTCTTGTTCACTTTAATACCCATTTGTTGTTTTACTTATTCTGAGTTTTGGATCGTTGATTTGTGGTGTTAAAGGGCTCGATCGAGATGGTTTTAGTTGGGTTTTCATAGTATTTATTTGGTTGAGCAGTAGTTTCTGCTTTTAGTATAAGGATTTACGATTTCTGTGTTGTATTTGGGAGGTTGATTCTGGTGTTTTTTCTTTAATTTTAACTATTTTGTTTTTGGTTTTTAATGAGCTTTTGCGAGTATTTAAGATTTGGGTTTTGCTTTGAAGATTTGATTGGAGTTCTACTTTATGGTTATTGGGATTTTAGAGCTAGGTTCTTTGGTGAAAATTGTATTTTTTTGTGCTTAATTTTATTAAAATTATTTTGGAAGAATTTATGTTGCAGTGGATCTGAAATTTCTCGTTTTCATTTTTTATATGTAGGGATTCATGCGGAAGACATTCCATTGCTGCTTGTCTTTTGAAGAGAGTGCAATTTTAGAATGCTCAGAATCAGAGGCTATATGTTCAGGCACAGAACTTACTACCCCTTCTTATTTGTGCACAATGAGCAGTACGAAGCTGAAAGCAGCTAAGTCGGGGTTAAACTGCTGATTGCCTTGAGTTCTATGGCTGAATTTTTTTGCTTTGTTTTGTAACGGTAGTTTATTTAATATTCATGTTGTTTTAGCAGTGGTTGTAGTTTTATGATTGAGTTTTAGATAGTGGTTTTTGGAATATGGTACCATCAGGGCCTTCTACTCCAATAGGCGGTGCACAGTCTGTTACGCCTTCTATTTTGCGGTCGAATTCGGGGATGCTAGGAGCTCAAGGTGGTGGTCTTCCTTCTCAAACTGGATACCCTTCATTAGTGTCTCCTCGAACTCAGTTTAATAATATGAATATGCTTGGGAATGTGGCAAATGTGTCTTCCCTTCTTAATCAGTCTTTTGGAAATGGGGGTTCAAACCCTCAGCTTTCTGGTCCTGGGAGTAGCCAGCGTGGAGGAATTGACTTGGGGGCCGAATCTAATCCACTTTCAAATGTAGGTAATGGGATGAGCTTTAATGCTTCCTCATCATCGTTTGTTCCATCAAATATGGCAAACCCTGGTTCATCTGGCCAAGTTCAGGGGCAGCAATTTGCAAGCCTTTCTGGTAACCATATGTTACCAGATCAACAGCCGTCCCAACAACACGAGTCACCGCATTTCCAACATGGTGAACAAGCAATGCAACAGTTCTCTGCTCCTCACAACTCCCAACAAGGACAGCAGCAGCAACAATTTCAGTCTATTAGAGGAGGGTTGGCTGGTGTTGTTGGGCCTGTCAAATTGGAGCCACAAGTGAGCAACAATCAGCGTGGCCAGCAGCAACAGCAGTTGCAATCACTGAGGAAGCTTGCTCCTGTGAAATTGGAACCACAACAGATACCACCTATGAGAACTTTGCCACAGGTAAAAATGGAACCCCAACATTCAGATCAGTCCTTGTTTTTGCATCAACAACAACAGGAGCAGCAACAGCAGCAGCAGTTACTCCACATGTCAAGGCAACCCTCACAAGCCCAACTTAATCTTTTGCATCAACAAAGGCTCTTGCAGCTACAACAGAACCAACAGCAGCTTTTGAAAGCAATGCCTCAGCAAAGGTCTCAATTGCAACAGCAGTTTCAACAGCAGAATTTGCCTTTAAGATCACCTGTGAAACCAGTGTATGAGCCTGGGACGTGTGCCCGGCGTCTGACATATTACATGTATCAGCAACAAAATAGACCTCAAGTAAGATCTCTTTGGTTTGAAGATCTATTTTCCACGTGTATTCAGTTGCTTTGTGGATGTAACATGCCTATTTTTCATGTAGGATAACAATATTGAATTTTGGAGAAAATTTGTTGCTGAGTTCTTTGCTCCAAATGCCAAAAAGAAGTGGTGTGTTTCTATGTATGGAAGTGGCCGCCAAACAACTGGTGTTTTCCCTCAGGTCTGTTTCTGAGAAAAACTTGCTAAACCTTCCAACTCCGAACCCCTTTCAGTTAGCATCTTATGTAATTGACCAAGGTCAATTATCTTTAGAAGTTTACATATTTGTCTGTTTGCTGTGTCCCTTGTTAATATTTATAGATGAAATTTCTTTTCCGAGTCTTTGTGCCATGCAGATGTTATCAGTGTCTTCGTTTGTGTGTTTTTTTCTTTTTTCTGTTTCTAACAGCAACTTAGTAATGCAAAGGATGATTAAAACATTTAAAGATGTTACAGGATGTGTGGCACTGTGAAATATGTAATCGCAAGCCCGGCCGTGGTTTTGGTATGTCTTTTTTCTTCTCTTTTTTATTGTTGTTCCTCCTTTGGGGTTGCAATCAGCACTTGCCATCTTATATTAATGTGTTTAATATTTATTTTTTATCTTTCTGGGGTGTTGGCGAACTAGATTATCATCTTCTTCTAGCCTAAATTTGTATATATGGTGTTTTCTTGTAGCTAATATATCCATCACTGCTATATATCTAATATCTTTCTACTGTGCTTTTAGAGGCGACTGTTGAGGTTCTCCCTAGGCTTTTCAAAATTAAATATGAGAGTGGTACTTTGGAAGAACTTCTTTATGTTGATATGCCTCGTGAGTATCAGAATCCATCTGGTCAAATTGTCCTGGACTATGCAAAAGCAATACAAGAAAGTGTTTTTGACCAACTTCGTGTCGTTCGTGATGGTCAGCTTCGTATAGTTTTCTCACCAGATTTGAAGGTTACAGATTGAAACAATGGCTTTCTATCAATCTTGGAATTTTTGAGGCTGTATTAACTTATTTTCTTGCTCTGTATTCCCTTCATCAGATATGTTCTTGGGAATTTTGTGCTCGGCGTCATGAAGAACTCATCCCTAGAAGATTGTTGATACCTCAGGTTGTGATCAAATGATTTTTCTCTGTAGCTTGAGAATGTCACATATATGCTATTGACTTGCTTGCATAGTATGCCTGAACTGTATGAAATCGGCAGAGCCTGGTTGATTGAGTTTCTATGCAATCTTGTATGCCTTGTTTATTACATCTGTTGCTTCATCAAGTGGTATAAGGTCAAACGCTTCATACGCTATATAAAAGCATAATTTTCTTCGTCACAAAGACAATGCAAGTTTATGATGATGGTGGGCAAAACTGTTATGATGCCATCACTTTCACTGCTATTTTGAGCTTACATTTGCTTTAGGAACTATAAGTTCCATCTTAGGATATGATGAAGAATAGGAGATCCATCTACCTATACTATATTTTACGCTGCTGTTATAAGATTGCTATCTCAAGGAAGTGGGATGCCTGTCTATTTTATGATTGGTTCTTGAGATTTTCTTTTTGCACCATGCTACTGATCTTCAAATATAGTTTGAATGATGATGTTGGATTTTTTCATCTTTGTTTCTCCTTATTATCCCTAAAATTAGGAGCGAATGCTTTTCTTATGCTTTTAATGGTTGTTGTGTTGCATTCTTTGGATTGTTAAAGAGTATGATTGCTGCTTGTCTGGGATTGTGGTTGGATTTGATGGTAGTAATTTGGGTTTTACAGGTTAGTCAGCTTGGGATTGCGGCTCAGAAATATCAGGCAGCAACTCAAAATGCATCAACAAATTTATCTGCTCCGGAGTTGCAGAATAACTGTAACTTGTATGTCCTTTATTTTTGTGCCTTTTTTTTAATTGAACGGAGCATTGTTTCCTTTTTGTTTGGTGGTTGGGTTGATAGCTCTCTCCCTTCCCTTTCTATTAGAGAGTGCATGCAATGTGCGTTCCTCTTGGTCATGACCTAGCTGTCAGTCACTTATACTTGGGTACTGATGTTACCAATTATGTCGATTTGGAAATTCTTTTGGGTAAAGCACTTTTTTTACCTGTTTTACTTGTTATGTTTAATACACATTATCTTGTTAGTTGAAAGCAAACAGCTAGTGTACAGAGAATATATACAGATTGAAACCTCTTTTCTTCCTTCTTAAGTTTCCAAGCTTTAGTAACAACATATAAGGTTGGTTGTCAAATACTCTTCCTTGAGGGTGTGCTTTGGTGTTCTTAATTAGATTAACTGCAAGTGAAGGTGGTATAGAGTAATATTTTAGTTGTGTGTGTTTGTTTTCTTTCCTTCTTTCTGTATTTTTTGGGTAGTTGAGGGTAGTATAGTTTATGATTCCTTTTATATATGTTTTTTATGGTGTGCAATGGATGCATGCTACTGGTGCAAACACCTCATAGGCTGCAATTATCACCTTGAGGGCATAGCTTGATGAGGTCTGGGGTCAAATCTCAGCAGCTGCAGCCCCTTCCCTTGCCCCCATGCTATAGCTTCTTTGTGCCCCAGAAAAAAAAAAACGGCTGGATGTGGTGAGCAATAATATATGATTATAGGGGGTTTAATTTAATGAGACAAGGTAGTTATCCTTATAGATGATGATTAAATTTGAGTGAAGATGATTTAGCTCTTTAAGGATAACACCTGTCTGCTAGCCCTGAGCTGTGGAAAAATTTATGAATATGAACTAGGGTTGGGGTGGGAAGTCAGATTCTTTTGTTCTGCTTATAGGGATTTTCTTGGGTCCCATCTGTTTCGAAGTATTCATACCTAGTATTTTGAATACTGGGAGATGGGAATATTTTTATCCAGAGGTTTCAATTGCTAACTGTTTTGAAGGCTTTATACCCAGTGTATCATTGTAAGTTCTGTTTCATACAATCCGGAAGAAAGGGTAGAAGCTGGTGAAAATCTTGCATGCTTGTCCCTTTATTAATTGAAAGAAGTTGATATAGAAATTTGTAGAGTTTGAGTAATCTCATGCTTGTCATTGGCGATCATGATTAGGACACTGGAAATGAAATCATATAACGTGATATAACCTAAAATGAGGCTTTTATATTCAACTTCTATGGAACCTAAAAATAACCAGAATAATGATGCCTTGAATCAAGGAAACATGGTATAGAATGAAAGCAATCATCTTCCATCTAAAGATAATAGAAATATGAATGACAATTATCAATTTTAGCTTAAATAATGACCTAACTCAGTCCAACATCAAATGAAGGCCGTAATTCCGAATGGCTTTACTGGACATCATCATTGTCTGTTTCATAGGCCTGATGTTTGTATTTTAGTCTCTTCAAAGTTACGTTAGATGCTTTATTTGATAAATACTGGAATCTTGGTAACACACAGACATGCACACTCACTTGGGTAAGCATTTAAAATCAACTTGCAGTATATTTATTTATTTATTGTACTCAAATAATATTATCTATATGTCTGATCTCCGCTGCTTTCGTGGATTTCTAATTAGCTATTAAAAAACTTTAGGTTTGTAGCATCAGCTCGGCAACTGGTAAAAGCCTTGGAAGTGCCATTGGTCAATGATTTGGGTTATACAAAGAGATATGTACGGTGTCTTCAGGTGATTTCCTGTATATGCTTACAATAATTTTGGATATGGGGGAGATGTCTTCTTATATTTTGGATTTTTTTTTTTTTGTTTTGCAATATATTCTCCTCTCTACTTTGTTAATATTCGTTATTAATCTGCTTTGCGTTTCTTGCTGTTCTCATTTCTAGTTTGAATTTTGTATTGGAATGTGTTTGTTTTTCCTGTATAGTTTGTTAATGGCAAAATTTGTGCTATAATGTTATGAGGCTTTCTCCCAATGGCTGCTGGATAAAGGCTGAAAAAAGATTTGTACAGGAATTTTACTGATTTTTGTGCTAGCAAATGCTTCTAGTTTTATTTGGTTCTTTTACTTCTTTGTACTTAGAAATTGCACTTAGTTGTTTTTCTTGGTACTCGGCAGTTTGACGACCATTCTTCTGCCATTTTTCCCAAATTTCCCTTTGTTTCTAATGCAGTTTTATGCCCTTTAAATCTTTTTATGTTACCTAGCGGTTTTGTCCTGCTACAAATTGCTAATTTCCATAATGTTCTGAAGTTCTTGTGGATCAATGTTGAATGCACTTGGATCATCAAAGTGTTCTAACAGTTGCACCTTATGAAGATAATTCTGATACTATATTTTGTTATCATGGTATGACAATGGGAAAAGCTAAAATGTGAAGATGAGTTTTGCTATTGTATCTCTTTTTTTATGAACTACTAATGCTCTGCTTCTTTTCTTCTTTTTTGGGTGGGGGGATGTTTAACAGATATCTGAAGTGGTTAATAGCATGAAAGATTTGATTGATTACAGTAGAGAGACGAGGACTGGACCCATGGGTAAGTTCTGACAAGATTTTCCTTACTAACTTTGCTTTATTTTCTTATTGGAATAAATGCTTGGAAGTAGCTCTTGAGAGTTTGTAGTCCCTTCCATTTTGTATTGTTTTACCTTTATACTAATTTCCGATGAGAGTTCTATAAGCTGGTTTACAGCTGTAGATTTGATAGCTTTTTCAGAGCTTGTGATCATTTGAAATTATTCTGATTGTTTAATTTTGGATGATTAAGAGTTCTTTGTTTCTATTATTAGCAGCTCAGTGTGTTTTTCTTTTTAGCTATGCCATTGAAAATAGTGTAATGCATGATATAGCTATTAACTACCAATTGTTCGTATTTCACCTTGTGCTTTTTTAATGTGAGAAATTATGTCGTTTATAGATTAGTTAGAATTACCTAATAATTAACCTTTCTTGTAGCTGTGGGACGCATGAGAAGGGATAAGTAGTTAGTTAATATATTTGATCAAAATTGTACTTCGGTAAACAATTTGATGTTTGAATGTGTAGTGTTATTGTGGTCACTTCAGCAAATACGGAAATGACAATTCCTAAAATAAATGTGGTGGTTTTGATCTGTGAAGGGAAATATTATTTTCTATCACTATAGGGAATCGAGGCGTTTTGCTTCTGGCCTATAACAGTACAAGGGAATTGGTGATCACGATTATCTTCACACACTCTTCATGCCCTGCAGAAAGCTCTAATTCTGCTTTAGAATATCATTCTTTTTAGTAGCTTCTCTATATCTGTATGAAATTAAGTTTGTTAAATACTTGCTCCATCCGATGCAAAACTACGCTGCTAATGACCATAGTGTAGACAGAAATAAGAACTTTGTACATTTGTAGCTTCGGATTCATTTGTTCTTGCGTTGCGTTCAACAACATGTGATCAGCCTCGTTATCTAATTTATTTTGTTTTTCTCAGAGAGTTTAGCTAAGTTCCCTCGAAGAACAAGTTCTTCATTCAGTTTTCATGCTCAAGCGCAACAGCCTGAGGAACAGCTACAACAGCAGCAGCCAACACCACAGCAGCAAAAGATGGCCCAGAGCTCTAATCGTGATCAAAGTTCAGCCCAGGCCCCTGGGATGCAGCTCGGTGTTAACAATGGTGTGGCTAATGTAAATAACTCTCTTAGTGCAGCATCTGCATCAACAGCATCTGCTGGCGCCACTGTTGGGCTTCTACCCCAGAATTCCATGAACTCCAGGCAGCAGAATTGCATGAATAATGCAAGTGGTCCCTATGGTGGAAACTCTGTTCAGATTTCTTCCCCTGGATCCTCTTGTACAATTCCGCAATCAGAAGCAAATCCTTCTTCATTTCAGTCACCAACGCCATCCTCATCCAATAATCCTCCTCAAGCTCCACATGGTGCTTTAGCAGCTACTAGTCACATGAGTTCTGCAAATTCTCCCGTGAATATGCCAATGCAGCGGCCGGGTCTTTCCGGTGAGGCTGACCCTAGTGAATCGCAAAGCTCTGTTCAGAAAATCATTCATGAAATAATGTCTAGCCAACTTAATGGCACAGGTGGTATGGTTGACGTTGGCACTCTAGGCAATGATGCGAAGAGTGTGAATGGAATGTTGCCAACAAGTAACAATACAGTTCTCAATGGTGGCAACGGTATGGTGGGGAATGGAACTGTCAACAATAACTCAGGTATTGGTAGTGGTGTTGGTAGTTTGGTCACAGTGGGTGGTGGGCTTGGCCATTCTGCTATTGTGAATGGAATCAGAGCTGCCATGGGTAGTAACTCGGTCATGAATGGAAGGTTAGGCAATGGCATGACATTGATGGCTCGGGATCAAGGTATGAATCAACAACAGGATTTGGGGAACCAGCTACTTAGTGGGCTGGGAGCAGTTAATAGTTTTAATAATCTTCAATTTGATTGGAAACCTTCCCCATGAAAGGATATTCAAAAGCTGATGGATCTTGGATTATAGCTGCTGTTTTTGCAGCATGAAAATGGGCAGAATGGCCTGCTGTCCTGCCAGCAGATTCATGGTACAACACTGTATGATAAGATCATGGGCATCCTTACCTCCCACTTTGTACTAATTTCAGAAAAAGTGAAACGTATAACATAGTGTTTTATTAATGAAATGTTAAAAGCATCTTTTAAGTAGCCCCAATTTCCTACTAATTTGTTTCCATCAGATTAGATATACATGGTCTTTCTTTTCGGTGGTTGTTGCTTCTTTAACCCTGATAATGAATCATAAATTTTTCTACTCTAAGCTAGTGGAGTTCACGGCCGAGCCACGGTCCTAGTCTAGTTCAGATTGAGGTTGGACCAATTTGGAAACTCATTGTATTTTTAAAAATAATATTAAAAATTTTATATTAATATTTATAATTAAATTTGATAAAAAGATTTTTTATTATTTAAGTAGTAAGTTGGATCAGGTGAATTCAAATTGCAAAATATGTTATTCAGATTTTACTTAATAAAAATCGGGTTTATAAGATTGGGCAGGCTACCAGAAGAGTTAGCATCTTTGGTTCATTTTTACTTAATCGTGCTTGAAAAAGGTAGACGCGAATGGTTTTTTGGGATTAAAGGTACTGTGCATTTTACTAGCACAAGCCAAGTAGACTCTCCAGAACCATGGTGGCATGAACAAAACCAGGTAGCTCTCACATTTTTAATTACAACAAGCTTTGTTTTGTTTTGTATTGTTTTGGATTCAGCTAAATATCAACATATTTGTCGATGGAAGCAGCCAAGGTAGACTTGGCCACTGCACCAATCACGCTTTCTTTCTTCTCACCATTCTTGAAAAACAGCACGGTCGGGATGCTCCGGATCCCGAACTGTGTGGCAATGTTTGGGCTGTCATCGGTGTTCAGCTTGTAACAAGCAATCTTCCCCGCATATTCTTTTGCTAATTCAGCGATAACTGGCTCAATCATGCGACAGGGTCCGCACCATGGTGCCCAAAACTCCACCAAAACTGGAATGTCACTGCCAACCACCAGTTTTGACCACGTTGCTTCAGTCACCTCTTCAACTGCAGATTGCAGAATATATATATATATATATATATATATACATACACACACATGTGAATCTGACTCTAACCATAATTTAATTTACTAAAGAAACTAATCTTCAACCATCTGAATTTTACCATGAGATACATACATACATACATACATGCCTACGCCGTTGCTAAAACTGTGGCTACGATGATGGTTAACAATTAAAGTAACATGCATTTTTTCCCCTCTTTTTGGGACATTATGAATAAGCTACTGTTGAAAAACTCTAGGTGCTAATCTAATTCTTGCGATAGACATATGCCAGGACTATGCCTATCATAATAATGATGATTGAAGTAATCAATAGAAATAACTGCATACCTGCAACAGCTTCGCGAGCTTTGCAGATGAGCGTGGATTTTTGGCCTCTGGCAGTAAATGAATGAGCAAAAGATGACGATGAAGCGAATGATAAACTGGTTTTATTCAATTTCAACCCCCTAAATATCGGCAAATGAACCTTTTCGACAGAAGAAAAATGACGGTAGCTCTGCAGGACACTAGCTCTAGTGTTGTTGCAAACTGAGCTCAATTGAAAACAGTTTTCCAGAGCCATCTTCTAGCTCTACCCCTAGAGAGTCCTTGAAAAATGATGGCAAATGTCCAAATGAAAATGGCCTTGCAGGAGGTGATTTTTTCTTCTTGGGGCCTGTTTTGAAATTCCTGACCTAATTTTAGAAGTGGATATTCTTT
>JBBYHO010000008.1:9152234-9190163 GCA_038382025.1 Adansonia gregorii | reverse complement strand
AAAAAGTTCATATGGAGTTTTCTTTAGGATTAGCCTAACCATGGCTCTATTTATAATATAGCAAGAAGTATTAATAGTTTTCGCCCAAAAATATCTTAGTACATTATTTTCACAAAGCATGGTTCTAGTCATTTCTTCTAAAGTTCTATTTTTTCTTTCAATAACTCCATATTGTTGAAGAGTTCTAGGTGCCAAGAAGTTATGGCTAATACCACATTCATTAACAAAATTTGTCAAAACTAAGGTTTTCAAGCTCTTTTCCATGATCACTCCTTACACTTGAAATAGAATAACCCTTTTCATTTTGAATGATTTTGCAAAAGGTAATGAATTTTTCTAAGGCTTTATCTTTAGAGTGTAAGAAGAGAACCCAAGTAAACCTACAGTAATCCTCTACAATAAAAATTCCATATTGTTTAACTCTTAAGCTTAATGTCCTAGTAAGACTAAAAAGATCAATATGAATAAGTTGTAATAATCTAGTAGTTGTAACAATATTAATTGGTTTGAATGAAGCTTTTTTATGTTTGCCTTGGATGCATGCATCACCTACTCTATCATTATCAAATTTTATTTTTGGCAATCCAACAACAAGGTCTTTTCTAGATAGTTTAGAGATTACATTCATACTAGCATGTCTTAATTTTCTATGCCACAACCAATGCAAGTCATCATTATTAGCAATGAAATAAACATTTTGAGAAGATATATCATCTAGATGTAGAATATAAACATTTTTTTCTCTATGTCCTATGAAAACAATTTCGTTTGTCTTAACATCAATAACGTGACAATTAATTGATTCAAAAATAACTTTCATGCCTTTATCACAGAATTGACTAATACTAAGGAAATTATATTTAAGACCCTTGACAAAAGAACATTTTCAATGTTCGTGAAGAAGTGTTACCTATGGTTCCAATACCTTTAATTTGTCCTTTTGAGTTATCACTAAAGGTAACATTTCCTCCATCCTTAGGCTTTAGCTCCACAAATTGATTTTGGTCACCAGTCATGTGTCTTGAGCATCCAATATCAAGGTACCAAGAATTTTCTTCTATTGAATTTGCCTTGAAGCAATGCTCTTCTTCCTACAACCATAAAATCATATTTTCTTTTTAGGTACCCAAACTTTCTTGGGTCCTTGAGTATTAGTGCTCAAATTTTTGTGCCTTTTAGAATCCATTTTAATTTTGTAGCTTCATCTTAAGATGTGCCAACACCTTTGGGGACCCATATTCTCCTAATAAGTTTGCCTTTATAACTGATAGTTTCTAAAGAGCATGTATGGAATGTGTGACCAAGTTTATGGCAATTTATACATATGCTAGATGCATTAAATGATTTGTTTTGTGTTACAAATAAGTTCTTGAAGTGAGTTTCTTTTTCAATTCTATTATAGCCTAAACCATCTTTTTCAAAGAATGCCCTTTGTGTTTTTAGCTTTTTATGTAATTTTTGTTGTGCCATATAAAATCTTGAAAACAATTTATGTAAATTTGTGTTCTTTTGGTTAGATCATTAATATTAACTTGTAACTCATCTACTCTTTTCTTAAGATCATTATTTGTCATGCTTATTATTTCATTTTTTTCCTTAAGTTTAGAATTCATTTTCTTGTATTTTCAATTCATAACTTCTAATTCTAATGCTAATTCATCAAATGCATCTTATAATTCATCAAATGAGTAAGTATTAGCATTAGAAGATACCTTAGGTTCATCATAAGCCATGAGATATAGGTTAGCCACCTCTTCATTATCATTATCGAAAGTGTCACTATCACTCCATTTGGCCACCGTTGCCTTCTTCTTTTGCTTCTTTAGGTTTGATTTTTTCCATATTGAACATTCAAATTTGATATGTCTCAGTTTCTTGCACTCATAGTAAATAATTTGTTTTTTTTTCTTTCTTACTTGAGTTTCCCTTCATCATTTCTTTTTTAGGAGGTCTTTTTGCTTTGTTTATTCTCATAAATTTGTTGAATCTTTTTGCAAATATAGCCATTTCTTCATTTTCTTTGACTTTTTTATCATTATCACTAGGTGTGGTTGATTTAAAGGCAACACTTGCCTTCTTTGATGGTTCTTATCCATGCTTAATCCTCATTGCATAGGTTAGAAGATAACCTATGAGTTTATCCGAAAAGAATATGTTAGGATCTTTGGATTCTTCAATTGTTGTCACTTTTGCTTCCTAAGATTTAGAAAGACTATTGAGATCTTTTTTACCATCTTTTTATTTGGATAGGTCTTTTCAAGTGCCTTCAACCCGTTGACAACATTTGTAAATCTATCTCACATTTCTTTAATGGTTTTATCCATCTTCATCTTGAATAATTCATAGTCAAGTGTGAGCATGCTTATTTTGGATACTTTGACTTGATTCATTCCTTCATGTGTGGTTGCTAAGTTGTCCCATTCTTGCTTTACATTGTCACATAATGCAACTCTATTGTACTCACTTAAACTAAGAGCACAAAATAATGTGTACATGGCCTTGGCATTTAGTTGTGCTATTTTGATGTCTTTTTCATCCCATTCTTCTTCCTCCCTTAGCACAATGTAATCTTTGACTTTCTTTTTTAAGAATGAATGGACCATTGAAGATGATTTTCCATACTTCATAGTCATTTGCTTGGATAAAGAGCCTCATCCTTGTCTTTCAATAAGAGTAGTTATCACCATTGAAGAGTGGAGGCCTTATGATGGAATGCCCTTTAAGTCCTATAGCATTTGCATTTGTCTCAAATGCCATAAGACAAACTCTATCTAGGCTTTTCAACTCTTGTAGACTTCTTGAGCCTTTGATTACAATGTTTGCATTCTCTATTTTTAAGCTATCAAGGATCTTTTCTCAAGGTTGTGAGACCTATAATGGAGACCAAAGCTCTTGGAACCAATTGTTAGCTTTAAAGGAGAGATTGAACCAAGAGGGGAGCAAATTGGTTCTATAAAAACTTTGTAAATTTAAAGTAAATTAAAAATTAAAGATAAGATAAGGAAGAGAAAAACCAACAATCGATGTATAGAGGTTCTATCCTTTAACTCAGCACCTACGTCCTCTCTTTTTGGTACTTCTTTACCAAGGTGATTTCCACATTTCACTAAGGAAATTATTACCTTTAAGGCTAAGGTATAACTTACATAACTATCTTTTAAGGCTTAGATAGAACTTTTCAATTACTTTAAGAATTATACCCCAAACTCTCAATTATTTTCACTCACTTTCACACAACTTCTTTTGTGAAATGAAAAAAAGTGTTTTACAAACAAATTAAACCTTTAGTAGGAAGGTGTTTGCTGGAATTTAAGTACAAGATGAATGAGATACAAAGAAACTTGAAGAGTATGAATTGATACAAATGGAAAATAATGAATTTGATGATTTTGAGCTTTTATTATTTTTTGATTCAATGAAATCTGTATCTCTGACTCTTCAGCTATTTGGAACATCTATTTATAGCTACAAATTGATTTATAGATGTTGGGCATTTAACGTGGTGGTTGGAGAGCTATTGTAGCCTTCATAAATGCTTATTTCCATTGAATCCCACGCTATAGTATTGATATAATACCAATAGTACAATTCAAGAAGTGACCGTTACAACTTGTTATATTGATACTAAGGTCTGAGTATCGATACTAAGCAAGCTGTATCGATACAGATACTTGTGTATCGATACATATGAGGGTTTCAGCCAAACCTAGGCTATTACCAAACCTTGTATCGATACTATGTAGCCTGTATCGATAAATTTAAGGGTTTCATACAAACGTTGGCTACTGCCGAGCCTTGTATCGATACTAACCTTTAAAACTATTTGTGAAATGATTTTTGTTGACTCAAACACATCTTAAGAATTGATCTATGTATAAATATGTAATTTTTGACAAATTACAAACTTAGTATTTTTAAAGATGCTTTTCAATTTAAACACAAATTCCAAGTTGAGTACTAATTTAACTTAAGTTGTTTGTTATATCAAAACTAAAATTAAAGTTAACAAAGGGGATAGGGATCGTCTCATCCAACTAGACCTGGATAGCCACTACAAAGTGGCTATAAACTTGGAGTCACCACTAATCATTTTAGGCTAGGCAAGATCAGATGCCTATTGAAAACAATATTACGAGTTATGAAACTTGAAATATTGATTTCAAGGTCTACGAAGTCCAAAGATTCATTGGTTGGGCTTGGGAGTTGGTTACGTGCAAAGAAGGACTAGCATCCCCGCAATGGCCCAAATCAGTACCTACCAACTATATATCACTTTGGTCTCGATTAAATCGATTCCATTTGGTGTCTATTTAGATATAATCCTTTTTAATGCATGAAGTTTTAGAAAATGGAAATCTAGGGTTTTTTTTATTATTAAGGAAAATTATATTACCTATGTATCTCAGAGATGTAAGGAACATAAGGACTTTTTTATTAAAATGATGTCCAAATTAGATTTTAAAAAAATCAAATATTTCGTATTAGGCACAGGAAGGACGCCAACAATAAACATCACCTTGTAAATTTCATTTGAAAATGAATTTTAAATATGAATGCACAATAACACCACAAAAGGAAACAAGTTAGTAAGGCCAAAAATGAGAAAGATAATAATATCATAAACAAGCAATCACACACAAAAGAACATAAAAAATGGAAGGGCAATCAAAATGTATCTTATAATTTCCTTCAATTATTAAAGAATAACCGAGATGACAATTTTAGAGACCGATCTGGATTTGATGGTAATTTGAAGAACAAAGATGATTTTTGTTAAAAAACAGTTTAAGGCATCAAAAAAAGAGAAACTTTTTAATTTTTGAGGGAAAATTGAGGTTGGACTATCCCCTCGGTAAGGTGGGGTTGGAGTATCTCTAAAGTAAAGTTATAAGAATAGTTAAGATTCAAGTGAAAATTTATTTTTTTAAAAAAATAGTTAGAGTATCTCCAAATTTAGGAAAACGTTTAAGAACAAGGAGAAGATTTAAATTTTTTTATTAAAAATAGGGTTAGAGTATCCTTTTTGGAATAATGGAGTTAGAGTATCTTCACTAGCAAAAATTTTAATACAAAATCTTATTTCTCATATTTTAATCTTGATCCTAGTTAAAAGGGGTTGATGTTGTAAGGGAATCAGCCGGGCACATTTTTGAGATATCCGAACATCTCGATAAAAGGGGATTCAAAAATTAGGTTCAAAACAGGGGATAGCGTCATGTCATCTCTGTTTTTAGGTTTTGTTGGGGTGCATCCGAAGAGCTTAGAGGGTAAATAAAGTACTATTGCAAAGGTAACTTGACAATGTTTAATATAAAAGTATTCCAAAAATTCTAGAAAATCACTAGCATAATTTATTTTTGAAATTAGGTTTATCTCAGCACTCGCAACATGTATAATTAAGAAGGCATGGTGGATTTTGAAAAATCATTCTAAGCTTATCCAGATCGTTAAGTAGTAGATAATACCTTTCTGGTTAGGGAATTTTGTGAACTATTTAGGAAAAACATTTAGAAATTTCATAAATATTAATGGCGGGCCGTAATTGCCCCAAACAGAATGTTACATGCTTATTCTAGGGGTTTCAGATAGCAAAAGTTCAAAAAATCATAACTCCCTTGTCCAAGATGATCCGAGGGCAAATAATCAATGGTTAGAAATGTAATTCGATGCCCTTTAAGGGAAAAATATTAGAAAAATCAAAGGAAATATTTTGTTATTCAAAAATGATTTTTCAAGTTCAAACTACAGTGCTATTAAAGTAAAAACTGGAGGATTATTCAATATTTAGGTTTTTTCAAAGATAGGCTCGGGTTTAGGATGCCTTAACATCTATGATAAAAAGTAATACGACCTTCACAAATTCATTGCACAATCTTAGAGTAGCTTAGGATAAAGGAATAACTTGTTGACCATGTCACCAAAAGGAACACAATACTAAAGATCAAGGGTTAATACTAAAAAGGATTTTTTTTTTTTGAAAAATAAACTTATTTCACCATGAATCTAGAGCTAAAATGTTAATTTTCCCCCAAGATTGGGAGACCAATTTGGTGAAAACATTAAGTCCATGCTACTCTTCATCTTGAAGATAACATGAACTAAACTTGGGGATATTTTTAAAATTTAGTTTGTAAGAAACAAGTAAGCATTTTAATGGAGATGTCATGAACAAAATACAACACATACAAAGATAAACATGGTTTAAACATGCAAACATGCAAAGATGATATTTTGACATGAAAATGTGTGACAAAAATGCAAAAAATGACACATAAGGTGCATGAAGATGATATGAACATGTTTGAACAGGGGGATGGATGTTAAGTTGTCAAGATCAAATTTTTATTTCATAAGACTCCTTAAAATAGAAGAAAATGTTTGAACATACCTAAGACATGTCAAGGTGACCACTTAAATATGTAATGGATATGTGAATAAGGGAGAAACATGGCAAAAGATGCATGAACAGGGGCTGTGTAATGATAAGAATGAAGCATGGTAAGTTTATATATCTAACAACATTAAGGAGCCAAGAAAGTCATCAAGATCATTGGACTACCACAACTAAGGCAATAAAGATACATAGGAGTATTAGAAGGGTCATGGCAACATGAAGGGTTTATTAAAATGAAATGGATGATCAAAACAAAAAATACATGGGACAAGATAAAATATACCAGCAAAGGCTTAAAGTTTTTTCTTTATTTAAAGTAGTAACTTTAAGCTCAGTTTCTTCCCTTTTTTTTTGCTATTATTTAGCAAGAAAATGGTGAAAAAAGAAACTTTTTGGTAATGCAATTGCAATGAGGTGTTTTAAGGATATAAATATGTGAAAGGTTGAGTTTTTGAAGGTGTTTCGGTGGTGGTTTTAGAGAGTTATAGGAATGAAGGTTGGTTGATGGTGAAAGGCAATAGAATAATGTTTTCTTGTAAACTTTTGAAGCTAGAGTCGCTAGAGGATTTATGGGATGGGTGAAGAATTTTTTAGGATTGTAGGAGAGCTTTTTTGAAAGCTAAAAGAGTTTTTTTTCTAAGATAGTTGGTAGTGATCTCCTTTTTTTTATTTAGCCCTTCCTTTTAAAAGACAATGTAAAAGGCATTTTTTATTTTTTTCCTCTATACCAAGGGACATCTCCAGCTGCCATGCTTAATTGACTCTCTTTTTATTGGTTTGCCATGTTGAGCAAGGAGGCAGAAAGGTTATGAAAGCCTGCAACTAAAGATATGCCTACTATACCTTATTACACCCATATATCTTATGATAGTGACATTTGGCATTAATTATTTAGGCTCTAAAAATTTGGTTGAATCATTAACGAACCCATAGTTAAGTTTTATAGTGTTTTATGATAGTCCCTTGGTGCAAAAACATGTTTAAATTACGTTTGCAAAGGCTGAAAAATGGCTTCAACTAGGTAAAAATACCTTAGTGTGTCGATGCACAGGGTACTTTTTACTCTGACTATGATACAATAAGTTGTGTATCGATACTAAAAGCAAAAAAATGTTTCTAGTCTTAAGACTTAAAGGCCTGTATTGGTACTCCATAGATTTGTATCAATACTCATGCTTGTTTATCGATACATTTTGCTAGAAATCATAACTTTAGCAACTACCAAGGTCTGTATTGATACAAACTTCCTAGGTATCGATACCACACCTTGGGTATCAACACCAAACCCTCTTGTATCAATATTATATGTGAAAATTCAAGTTTTTTGCAACATAAAGGCCTTGTATCAATACTTGCACCCCCATATATCTTGTATATACCTGTGGCTTTCTGATTTACCTCAACTTGTCACAAATAATAGAAAATTGATTTATGTATTCAATTGAATGACCCTGGTGACACCATGAAAAATGGCCTTTGTTGCCTCGTTTTTTCATTTTCTTTAATATAGTCCATAAACATTTTAGACCTTCCCAAAATAATTTTTTTGTCTACCATCGTATCACTTAATAGTGCTTGGTGACAAAGCGCCCAGCAATTGTCCCCCAACTTTTATTTTTATTTTTTGATTTTACCATCTTTGACCTAACTCTCAGGATGCCAAAAAGTAGTCTGGATAAAATAAGGTATCTACAGTTGCCCTTCTTTGGCCATTGCTAAATATTAAGAATAGGGCAAAGATAAATATACACCATTTTGTTCGAACGAGATAATGGACTTGTATGCTTGCTGAAAAGTGGAGAGTTATTTAGTATCATGTCGAAATAAGTTAAACAATTTATAAAAAAGAATTTTTTTGATGAGTTTTATAGGGTTTAACCTCTTTACTAGGTTGTTTTTAATTTTCTTTTAAACAAATGCCATCAGCTTATGTACGTATTGAGGTAGGTAAAGAAAGATGTCCAGCTTTCTGTCGACTAAGGTAGATAAGTTCTAGCTTATGTGGGCTTTAAGGTAAGTGAAGAAAGACGTCCAACTTTTTGTGAATTAAGGTAAATAGGTGCCACCAATTTATGAGGGCTTTAAGGTAAGAAAACATCCTACTCTTTGAGAACTGGGATAGGTGGTTACCACCTGCTTGTGTGGGCTTTAAGGTAAGGAAATTTCTTACTCTTTGAGGACTAAGGTATATTGGTGCCACTAGCTTGTGTGGGCTTTGTTAAGCGTCTTGCTCTTTGAAGACTGAGGTAGGTAGTTACCACCAGCTTGTGTGGGCTTTGATAAGCATCCCACTCTTTGAAGACTAGAAAGAAATGAGTTTAGATATCCTTCTTAGGTGATTTTCAATAAGCATATAAGGTCAAAGGTACTTACTTGAGGCCTTTTGAGGTTTTTTAAAATAAAAAAAAATTGTACCTTTAGTTCCATGCAAATTTAACTTCTGTGTCAGAGAGCTGATACCTATAAGATGTTAAATGCTGCATAATGCATGAAGATGCAAATTCTTGCCTAATTGATGCAAAAGTGATAACTTTAAAGGTTTAATCCAATGGCTAGTTTTGGGCTTTCTTTAGCTTTGGTGACATGGCCTCTTGCCCACTGTTCATCAATCTTGCTATAGATTTTTAGAGGCTTTAAATATTAAAATTGCCTTTTCTTTAAAGGTACAAGAGGTCCATGACCACTTACTGAGGAGGTTTTGAGCATATTCTTCAAATGTGAGGTCCTATAGCAAGATCGGTTGTGGCCCCAAGAGTTCATTCTTGGTGTTTAAACATGAAACAAAGTCCTTGCAAAGTTCTATCTTTCAAAGTAATGCTAGGAAATCCTATTATCACTTTTGCTTATTTATAAAGCATTATCAATTAAATGATAAACATGATGCAACATGAAATGCAGTGCTATGAAAAGATTCTATAAGAAATTAAGTAATATTTTTATTCAAGAAAAAGTTACAATTTGTGACAAACTTATAAGATTGTAAAAGGTTTTAAAATATAATATAGATATGAGAAGTCTTCTAGGTCGATAGGCTCTGACGCTAATGACATGAATTCTCCACTAAGTGCTTTTGGAGATTTCATTTGAACAATTAATTCTTTTAGCGCTGGTGACTTAAAAAAAGATCCCTTGGATTGCCATGGTAGGATAAAGGCCTCAAAATTAGGTAGTTTCCATTTTTCACGTGCAAGTATAGATGAGATTTCATGGTGTTGGTCAACACAGAACAGATGGGCTAGGTTATGACTTGGTGTCTTGGTTAGAGTTATGAATATTGGAAAGATTGGTTTTCGGCTAATGATAGTTTGGGCTTAGCTTTTTTTGAATAAGGTTTGATCATTTAAGCTGCCCTCTCAGGGTTTTCAACTGAAGTTGTTTTTTTAATTATTTTTTCTTTTGTTTTGTTATTTTTTAAAATTTTTTTGTTTTTGTTTTTTTATGAGTGGTAGGCGAAGGACTAATGGGATGCCCTTTCGGTTTTCATTCTAAAATCCTTTTAAGCATAGTATTTTTTAATAGAATAAAAAATCATAGGGTTTGGCAGGTCACTGCTATTCATCTCGATCAAGATTAGAGCTTATCTAGAGAATATGCATTTCACCATATATGGCTTTTCAGGGTTCATTTTTTGTGAGCATCTTTATAGATCAGGAGAATTTGTTTAAGCACCAAGCCACTTTCTCAGAACTGACGAGGATGGACCTTTTTGTCATGGGCTCTCATCATGTGCTTTTGATACAACTACCTATGGTAGATGGCTTTGATTCTTTTTTCTTTGATGAAATTGAGTTGCTCATATCAATTTTTAACCTATTCAACCTTTTTAGGTTACGATTCCATCAGGACTTTTAGTGAAGGGATTTTAACATCAATTTGCAAGTTAGCCTCCATGCCATAGACTAAAAAGAATGGGGTGGCACTCATAGAATTTTGTACTACTATGCGATAGGCGTCTAAGGTAAAAGGCAACTTCTTATGCCAATTCTTTTATGTCTTAGCCATCTTTTCAACTATCTTCTTGATATTCTTGTTGGTTGCTTTAACTGTTCCATTTATTCTCAGATGATACGGGATAACGTTTCGATGCTGAATGTTGAACTGAGAGCAGACTGCTTGCATTATCTTGTTTTATAGGTTACATGCATTATTAATGATGATCTATTTAGGAAAACCAAATCTACAGATGATGTCCCATTTTAGAAACTTGCACATAATGGATCTGGTGATATTGGCATAAGAAGCTGCCTATACTTATTTGGTGAAGTAATAAATCCCGACCAAGATGAAGTGATGCCCATTAGAAGCCTTGGGGGTCATAGGTTTAATCATGTCCAGGCCTTAGAAAGAAAAGAGCCATAGACCTATCATAACATGTAGAGATATAGGTAGGACAAGGATCTTATTAGCATAGATTTAGCATTTGTGACATTTTCGAGCATTGTCAATGCAATCTTTTTTAAGAGTCAACCAATAATAACCTGATCGCATAACTTGTCTCGCCATTCAGTGTCCATTAGCATGCATACCACAAGTCCTTTCCTGGACTTCTTCAAGTATTCTTTCAACTTCAGAGGCATTCACGCATTGAAGTAACACCTGATCTTAGCCCTTCTTGTACAAAATCTCACCATCCAAAATGAAGTTCGCAGTTAATCATCTAATGGTTCTCTTATCAGCTTTGGTGGCACCTTCTGGGTACCATTGATTCTTGATACATTGAAAGATGTCATGATACCATGGTAAACCATCTTTCTTTTCTTCAACATTTTGCTAATATACCAAGGTTGAATAGATACTAATTTAGATAAAAGCAATGTTTGATTCTTGATTGACTTTAAACATGAAAGATAAAGTGGCAAGGCATCAGTGATTTAGTTCTCTTTTCGAGGTAGATGTTGAAAGATAATATCATCAAACTCATTCTTGAGCTTCACTATCAGATTCTCATAATGAATTAGCTTAGCATTATGTGTTTGCCATTCCTCTTTCAATTGGTAAATGATAAGGGCTGAATCTCCAATCACTTGCAATGTTCGGATGCCTCTTTCAATGGCTGCCTGGAGTTTGATGATGCAAGCCTCATTGTCGGCTATGTTATTGGTGTAGCCAAAGTTTAATTTGGCTGTGAAAGGGTAATGGTTTTCTTCAAGTGATATGAGAATTACCCTAATTCCATGCCCCAGTGCATTTAAAGCTCTATCAAAGTACATCTTCCACGATAACCCACATTTGACAGTGTTCTTTGCCTTGGATATGCACATCAAGTTTTTATCAGGGAACTCAGAGTTTAAAGGCTAATAGTCATCTATGCTTTGGCTTACCAAAAATTCTACTATTGCACTGCCTTTAATGGCTTTCTAGTTCACATACACAATGTCATACTGGAAAGCATAACTTACCATTTGGCTCATCATTTGGACAAGGTAAGGGCTTCACATAAATATTTAATGGGATTAAGCTTGGCGATTAACCATGTAGTGTGGTACAGCATGCATTGCCTTAACCTTCAGGCCGTCCATGGTAAAGTGTAACATAGCTTTTCTACAAATTAATTTTTTTCATATTTTGTAATCTTCTTGCTCAAGTAATAGAAAGCATGTTCTTTTCTTCATGATTATCAGTTGTCCTAATACACAGCCTACCGACTTATCTGGGATTGATAGATACAAAATTAGTGGTTGCCCAGGTACTAGTGGCATAAGAATTAAAGGGTTTGAAAAGTAATGTTTGACCTTATCAAAACCTTCTTGGCACTCTTGATTCGATTCTCTAGGATTTTGTTTTTTCAGTAGCCTAAAGATTGAATCATATTTGTCGGTTAACTAAGACATGAATGGGGCTATGTAGTTTAGTTTGCCTAAGAAACTTTTCACTTCCTTTTGAGTTCAAGGTGGTGATACATTTTGGATAGCTTCAACATTGTCAGGATCCCCCTTTATTCTTTTTTCACTTATAATAAACCCTACTAATTTACTAAAGGTGATGCCAAATGTGCATTTGGTAGGATTTTGCTTGAGCTGGTATTTGCATAACCTTTTAAAGAGTTTTTATAGATTGGCAACTTGTTCACTCTCTTTTGGTGATTTGGTGATCATGTCATCCACGCAAACCTTTATTTCTTTGGGCATAAGGTCATGGAACAAAGTTACCATAGCCCTTTGGTAAGTTGCCCAAGTATTCTTTAACCCAAAAGGCATCATTTTATTGTAAAAGGTTCCCCACCTAGTCACAAAAGTGGTTTTTCCATGTCTTCAGCTACCAATTTGATTTGATTATAGCTCAAAAAGCCATCTATGAAAGAAAATAGTGCATTTCTGGCAGTGTTGTCTACTACGGTATCAATGTGAGGTAGAGAAAAATTATCCTTGGGGCTGGCTCAGCTCAGGTCCCTATAGTCCATGCACATTTGCACTTTACTGTCCTTCTTAGGAACTGGGACTATGTTGGCTACCTATTCAGGATATTTGGTTACCTTGAGAAATCCTGCTTTAAATTGCTTCTTAACTTCTTCCTTGATCTTAAAGAGCATTTCTGGCTTCATTCTCCTTAACTTTTGCTGGATTGGTTTGCATTCAAGTTTAAGGGGAAGTTTATGAACCACAATGTTGGTATCTAGTCCAAGCATGTCTTGATAGGACCAAGTAAGCATATCTCGATATTCTTGAAGAAGACTTATTAGTTCAGCTCGAGTTGATGGCTTTATGAAGGTTTTGATTTTGACTTTTTTAGGTCTTTTCCTGTTCCAAGGTTTATGGTTTTAGTGGATTCTTTATGAGGTAATATTTGTTTTTCTTCTTGTTTAACTAGTCGTAATAGGTCTAAGGGTATGGGGTTTTCTTCAGATTCAACCTCACCAGCATAGACAATTTGCTTGAAATTAATTTTTAAGGTTTCAATATGAACATTCATGTGACCTTCATTGGAGTATCTGAAAATATGGAAAAGAATAATATATGTGGATAAAAAAAGTCTACGGTTGGCAAAAATTATGAACACAAAGAATGAATGCAAAATGCTTAGTAATTTTCATTAATAATACTTAATAAAAGTTGCCTATACAAAGGATTTTACAATGCTTTGAGGCAAGAGCATGTTGGTTTAGTTCATAGCATTACTTTGAATTAGACTTAAACAATATAGGAATCTCGGTCTCGATCCAAACACTTGGAACAAACCCTGGAGGGCACAAGCTAGTCTCTAGACTTATGGTTAACATCTTTAGCTCACCAATCATATTACTAGAGATATCTTTGAATGCTTTGTTTCCTATGAGTACAGCACTAGTAGAGCTAGTATTTACATGTCTCGCTAGGCAAAAACTTTCCAGAGTGGTTGGAATGTCATTAGCTCATCTTTCATGTCTCATATGATTAATGAGCCATTCTTTTTCCATGGTTCTTCTAAGCTTGTTTTCTTTTTTGCTATGCATTGGGCTTGAACCCTAACCCTCTTTTGTCAATTTGGTTAACCATTTTCAAGGCTTTAGTAATTCCTTAAAGGCATTTTTTAAGTCCCTTTCAACCTAGGCACCCTTACCAACAGTTAACATCAAACCCATGTGAGTGCCTTCTGATAAGTAAGGCTAGACCATTGGCAATCCCTTTTTGATATAAGTAGCATTGACAAACTCAAAGGATTGGAAAAAGAATTTAGGGATATCTTTATCAGGTTTAAGATATGAGGCATTAGTTGAGGTAGCAACAATGATATCTTCTTCCCCTCTAATACTGACAACTTTATTCTCGATGATAAATTTTAACTTTTGGTGCAAAAATGATGGTACTACCTCAGTAGAATGAGTCCACAGCCTTCCCAACAAGTAATTATATGAGGGAGCAATGTTTATCATGTGGAAGTTAACTTCATAAGTGCATAGGTCGATTTAGAGTGGAATGGTGATATTCTCAATAATGTTCCAACATATTCCATCAAACGCTCGCACAATCGTATGACTATTTTAGATACGAGATGCATTAATAGGAAGCTTGTTAAAGCATGACATGGGCATTACATTTAAAGCTGACCCATTATCAATGAGCACTGTAGGCAACATAGTGCCTTTACAATATGTGGTGATGTAGAGGGCCTTGTAATTTCCTCTTCCTTTATGCATGATTTCGTCATCACTGAAAGATATGTAATTATAGGTAGTGATGTTGTTCACTAAGTGATCCAACTAACCTATAGAGTTGCAGGAGGGACATAGGCCTCATTCAAAACCTTAAAGAGGACATTCTTGTGAGCTTCTGAATTCAACAGCAGTGACAACATAGATATCTTGGCAGGTTGCTTGTTTTAAGAAATTTTATAGCTTATTTCTCGATCATTGGATCCTTGACAGCTATTGAATATGAGTTCTTGGTTGAAAACTTTGGTGCTTGAGAACTAAGATTGGCATTTTCTTGCTGAGTGCTATTTTTTTATGCTGTAAGGGCATAACATTAGTCACTCTGAGTTAGGTGATTCACCATTGAAAGGTCAACACTTGTCGCTTGCTGGCTAGATTCTCCGATGACTATGGTTTTGCTTTCATAGTTATAAGAAACTGCCTTATCAACTTTATATGGGAAGGGAGATAGAAGTTGAAAGATAATTTTTGGTAGAAGCTAAATGGGGTCAACTTTAACTCTTGGTTGTTGTCATCAAAATCAACATCCGTTTAATCCTATAAAGGAGTTTGCCCTTTTCTTCTTCTAGTGCATTGATAGATGATGTTGTATTTGCTGACTCAGTATATATGTTTGCTTTTCATCATAGAATTTGATGCTACCTTCGTTCATCATTCTTTGAACCATTATGCGAAACTCTTTTCATGTTTGAAGAGTATAGCTGCAAATAGTATGAAAGTCGTAGAAGTTGTCAATCCTTTCCCCTATATTCTTAGTTGCATTAAGTAGCTTAGCTTGCACCAGTATTTGCCAAACCAAATTCATTGGCATCCGAACTTCTTCTATGCTTTCCATAATATTGCAGTTTTCTTTAATGATCATTTTCTTTAAGTCTAACTCAGCACGAGTAAGATGAACTAGCTTCAATGTGAGATTTTGATTGCTTACTAACCTTCATCTTCCTTTCCCTTTATCTTTGTAGATACTTTTTCTTCTCAATTCATTTTTCATGGCCTTATCAATCCTCCGAGAAAGTATAACCATATTTTCAAAGTTCTTTAGAAAGCTTCTCGCTACCTTTTCATAATAAAGGGCTTGTAATGTGCTAATGAATCTAACCATCATCTCTTTTCCATTAGTAAGGGATGAATCTTGGCAACCTCCTTTATCCATCTTGTAGCATACTGCCTAAATCTTTTGTTAGGTTTTTCATCATGCCCATAAGAGATAGAAAACTAGAGATCTTACCATCGGTGGGTTTCTTTTTGTCAGTAAAATTGATAGATAGATCATCATGTCCATCCCATTCCTCTTAGAACTTGATTTCAGACCAATCCATCCTCCCTTAGACCATCTCCAATAATGATGGACAATATTGCAAGTGTGTTGTTAGTCGTAGTGGTAGCAAGATGTATCGATGATATTTCTTCTTTGACTTTTATTCTCTATTACTATTTTGATTTTCATGAAAGCCTACTAGACTTTACTCATCGAGGTTTTAACTTAAGCCATATTTTTTTATTTAAAGCTTTTTCTATCAATTATTGCATTCATTTTTTGTTCGGCATGCTTAGGGAATGGGTTGGCCCCCACATTGGGTCTAGGACCTTGTTCAATCTCGATCACTTTTTTTTCTAGTAAACCTTGCACTTTTATTTTAAAAGAAGTGCAATTCTCAATGGACTACCCATGCACTCCCGCGTGGCATTCACAATAAGCATTTTCATCATACCATTGGGGTACGATTATGACCTTGGGTTCATGAATACAGGAGCTACTAGTTTGCCTGCCAATAAATGAAAGTAGATCTCCTTATACGAGTAAGGGAGTGGTTCAAAGTGCCCCCTTTCTCGGGATGCTTATTGGCTATTTAGAGCTTTCACACTATGCATAATGCAAGGCTGTGCATTTTGGGCCACACTTTGCAAAGGATTTAGTGCAAAGCTCATTGCAAGAGCAAACCCAGTAGTGTGGATTGGTTGTGATGCTAATGAGTAAGGGGTAAAACCTGTATTCAATGTGCTTAGGAAGTACATAGGCTGTGCTAGATGCAGACTTTGATTAAACTTAGCATGATTCTGGCTTATCACATTTACTTCCCTCTCTTAACCTTTTTTTGCTACCTTTTTTACTGATCTAGATGTTTGCCCCACAGATATCCTACCGTTCTTGATGGCGTTCTCAATCATTTCACCTGATATAACCATATCAGCAAAATTTGTTATGGCACTTCCCACTAGCCTTTCATAGTAAGGAGCTTATAAGTGCTAACAAACATAACTATCATTTTTTTAGTCAGAAGAGAGTGAACTTAAGCTACCTTCTCTCTCTATCTCTAAGCATACTGTCTAAAACTCTTAGAAGATTTCTTTTCCATGTTCATGAAAGAAAGACGATCTAGAACCCAATAAGACACATGCTTATACTGTTCAAGGAATACGCATGCCATACCCATGTTTGAATTCTTACAGGATCAAGGCCTATGTACCATCAAAGGGTTGCTCTAGTTAGGCTGTCTTTGGAAGCAAGGATTCAGCAACTTCTCATTCTCTTTATGACCTGCCATGTTACGACAGTACATGCAAAGATAGGCAGTAGGGTCAATACCACTATTCAAACAATTATAATAGTCATGTTGTATTTTTCAAAATCAAGCACTTTAAACTTGGGTGGGATGACGAGGCTCAAACTAGCCTTAATAACTTTGCATCCAAGATTCCAAATTTGTTACTTCCTTCCATAGCTCGAAGATGCTTCTCTAATGAATAATACTTATCTAAGTCCTCTTCATTTTCTAAGGGCCTTTTTGTTTTCTTTTGCTCCATGTGCTCATCGGGTCTGAGAATATATGCCTTTACGGTGAAGAGCCCATGCCTTGAAATCTTTGAATTAAGTAAGATGTTGTTATAGGATTGATATAAATAAATAGCTGAGATGGCAGGATGCTCATTGCTGGAGGATATTGCCCATGTATTGCCCTTTCTTAAGCATTAGTGGCCTAAGTACCACTATTCAAATTACTTTTAGGGTGGGTTGGTTCTTTCCCTATCTTAACTATGCTTATTTTCCTTTTTTTCCTTCAATGCATTAGACAGTAATCTAGTTAGCTTAGCGATTTGTGCTTGAAGTTCTTCATTTTTACAAAGTGCCTACTCTTGGGACTCTCTGTACATGAGTTTGAGTCTTTCGATGTGAGCCTGGTGATTGTTTCCATTGTTTTTTGACGTTTGCAAGTGTTGTATCGATGGTAAACTGTAGATTTCATGTTTCGGATCACCTTTACTTTAAATTATTTTCGAATTAGGCCTTTATGGTATGTTCATGCATATGTTTGATGTAATGAGAGTAAATATTTGATCATGGATGAATAAAAACCATGAAAAGATTAGGTTAGTTATGCAAATGCCAAAAGGACAATTAGATAATGGGACAGCTCCACCAATAGTATCTTTCATTAAAGCAACAAATTGTCTTAATATATGTGATTATATTCAAAAATGCTTGACACCGTTACATTGCTTGAGTACATGGTCCAACAAGTACAACAACTCTTGCTCATAGGCTCTGGTGGAAAGATATCACATGTTAAGGATTGGGATACATCCATCATGTTTTCAGCCTCCAATTAAACTGCCCGGATTTGCTTCGTGAAACGGTGATGATAGTTCGATGATTTTGGCATACATGATCAGCCACTTGAAGCCATTCTTGCTCTCGCTGTTTGAAGGCTCTCACTAGTGTGTTGACTTAGTCTTGGCGAGCTTGAAGGGAATGCTCTAAGTCTTGGATTATGAGTGTCAAAACTCTATTTTCAGCTTGGTTTACTCTCAAATCTAGGACTTAAGCCTCTAATCATTTATTCTTCCTTTGATAAGTTAATGTAAGAGCTTGGGCTCTAATAAGCTTCTCTCCATTAGTGTAGTTCTTTCGCGAGAGCGATAATTATTGTCTTTCACTTGACTGATGACATTCCAAGCCTTCGAGACTTGCTTGTTTTGTTAAAGGCTATATAGTCTCTTTTCAAGCTCTCAAAATCCTCCTTAAGGTGTTGTTCTCCTTGATAGCCCTACTTATCTCGCCATCTTTAAGAAAAAGATCTATTTTCGATTGACTATTTTTATCTTTTAATTGAGTAATCTCCTTGACAAAGGTTGCTTTCTCTTTTTCAAACTCTTATTTAAGCAATTCAACTTCAGAGGGAAATTCATCAATTGATATTTGTGATGTCCCAATACCAAGGGCAGGGTGCTATTAGTGCAATAGATCCTCCATTCATCATATCATGGGGTCATACTGCTCTTTCTCCAATATCTCACCATGCAATAGGTTTGTTTCCATGCTTGAAAGGCTAGCTAGACTTTTGAGTTGTAATCAGGCTCATCATAACTGAAATCCTAAAACTCTAAGTCTTGGATGAAGGAGATGAATTGATGGCATTGGAATTGTCGAAGAATAAAAAGAGGGGCATACCTAATACTTCCCGATAATCCTATGAGTGGTGCACAGTTGTAATCTCTATATCGGTATATGACCATTTTTGGGAAAAACCAATAGGGCTTCCATGTTACCTCTTCCCCCTTGAGGTTTTGAAATTTTTGGACCCATTGCTCTTTAAATTAATCTTGAGGCCATTCCTTCTCAAGTACTTTAAAGATAAGGCTAAAGCTGGGTAAGAAGTAGTGCGATGTCCTACTTTCCTTCAAGCTAAAGTAACGGATGACCCAAATAGGAAAGAGCGATGTAGATCTGATGAAATTGCATGTTCCTATATTTTTAAAAAAATTAAGAGCTCGAATAGTTTTAGCAAGGATGGTCGATGCGAGTTAATGTTGTAGCACAAGTGAGAAAAGATATCTATTACTATAGCTTCAACATAGCCTAGTGTCTTTAGGAATATAACCAGGCCATATATTGCCAAAGCATATATATCTTGGATTTTTTGAATGTCAATGATACTTGCCATTGCTTCTCTCAAACTGGCCCATGAAATTCATTCACTGTTCCCCATTATCTTGATATGACTTTTAATCCAAGACTCTGTTGCCCCAAGGATTTGAGCCAATCTTTTCTTAAAGGTTAGAGGATTTAATACTTTATAGTATATCTTATCGACCTTTTCCCTTTCAATGTTGAGTAACGCAATGTATTTATCAACCATGGGGCTAAGTCTTCATGATTGAAAGCAAAACACTGTATGCTGGATTCCAAAACTGAGAGGCTGCTTGCAACAAACTGATATCCAAATGAACTTAAAGCAGAAGAGTGATATCTTCATATCTCTTAGCAAATGATTCCCTTTCATTACTGTCCCAATTAGTCTATATGATCCTCAGATCTTGCCTATCACTTTAACTATATCCTATCTTGATCCTTTCATGCACTATTAAGGCATGCCTTAATTCTAAAACATCTTAGTCTTTATGATGTCGATGTTCTGACCATGCTCAAACTTTTTCGAAGAGCTTTAGCTCTAAAATGGGCTATTTTTCCATGACAGATGCCCCTTGGTGAACACTAATCCATTAGAGCCAATTGTCCCATGATAACAACAATTATGATGAAATGATGCATGGTGAAAAAGAAAAGTAAAAAGAGAATAAGTTAGTAACCAATACAAAATAATATGCAAAATGTAAGAAATGGAAGGAATCATAAAATTTGCCCTAGAATAGGAAGTATGAAGCTTATGACCAAATAAAATGATCATAAATGTTAAGGCATTGAATAAATAGCATACTAGCATACCTATATTAAAATTGTTTTTTCATGAAGTAACATGATATCTTGCAAGGATTAGGACTGGCCATCTAAACAATGATGTTCGTTCAACATCACACATGCTAAGCCATCCTTTGGCTAGCATGACGGCTTATCATGGTCAGATACGACTATTTCAATATGGCATTACAGATAATGGCATTCACTTGTACTGACCTACTTATAAAAAAGGATTTACCATTGAACAGAACTGCATGTCCTAAAGGAATGATCATGAAAATAAAAAGACAAATATGGGTGACAATGCTCACCCATCATTCCTTACATAACCAATGGTATATAGGAGTAAAGATAAAAAATGTTTCCCCAAGTGGCCTTAATCTTCAAGTTATTCTAGCAGCATCTGGTATGGCTTGACATGGTTTTACTCATAGGGTTCAATACATAGGTTTAGGTTGATGCCTATTTTGGTATCTGAATTATTCCTCCATCTGGTAAGAACAGTCAAGGTGCCTCGATCCTAGGCCCATCATGGGTTTAGCAAAATGGGTTTAGCAAAATGGGTTCAATCCGGTGGATGTATTTCCCTATACAAGTGCAGAGGGATACTTACGAGAGACATAAGTAGTTTACATCTTGGAAGGTCTTGCCATGCTTATGCAGAGGGTTACTCACAAAGGTGGATGGCTTACTTCCTCCTAATAATTAGGATACTAACCACACCATGGTCTATAGTGGGAATCTAGTCCAAATGCAAGGGCACGATGTGTGTTAGGGACATAATCAAACCTTTTTGTTTCACTCCCATATTACCATATTTATTCGAATCAATATTTATTTGGGCATGAATAATCCCTAACAATCACAAGACAAAAACATAAACAATAAAGATTAGTAGGCAAGAATAAAAGAGAATTATATCTAAATAATCGTGGAGACCAAAAAACAAGAATCAAGTGAAAAATAGCTAGTTATAGGCCTAACTCTCTATAGTCCCCAAGTTGAGCCTTTGAGCTATCCCTTGATTAGGATTTGGATTAGGCGTGGTGATATGAAGTAGATAGGGACCCTTGGACCAGTCGCTCATCCAACTAAACCTGAATGGCCACCACAGAGTGGCCATAAAGTTGGAGTCACCATCGATCATTTTAGGCTAGGCAAGATCGGATGCCTGTTGAAAATAATATTACAAGTTACAAAACTTAAAACATTGATTTCAAGGTCTACGAAGTTCAGAGATTCCTTGGTTGGGCTTAGGAGTTGGTTATGCATAGTGAAGGACTAGCATCCCTACAATGCTCGAAATCAGTACCTACAAACTATATCTCACTTTGGTCTCAATTAAATTGGTTCCATTGGGCATCTATTTAGATATAATCCTCTTTAATGCATGAAGTTTTGGAAAATGGTAATCGAGGGTTTTTTTATTATTAAGGAAAATTAGATCACTTATGCACCTCGGAGATGTGAGGAACATAGGGATTTTTTTTTAGAAAATGATGTCCAGATTGATTTTAAAAAATTGGATATTTCATATTAGGCACGGGAGGGATACCAACATGAAACTTCACCTCATAACTTTCATTTGAAATGAATTTTAAATATGAATGCATAATAACACTACAAAAGGAAACAAGTTAGTAAGGCAAAAAATGAGAAATATAATAATATCATAAACAAGCAATCACACACAAAAGAACATAAAAATGGAGAAGCGATCAAAATGTATCCCATAATTACCTCTAATTATTGAAGAATAACCAGGATGACAATTTTAGAGATCGGTCTGGATTCAATGGTAATTTGAATAACAAAGATGATTTTTATCAAAACAGTTTAAGGCATCCAGAAAAGAGAATTTTTAATTTTTGAGGTAAAAGGGAGGTTGGAGTATTCCCTAAAGTAGAGTTATGAGAGCAGTTAAGATTCAAGTGAAGATTTGAATTTTTTAAAAAAGAGGGTTAAAGTATCCTTAAAGTTAGGAAAACATTTAAGAATAAAGAGAAGATTTACATTTTTAATTAAAAATAAGGTTAGAGTATCCCCATTGGAATAATTGAGTTGGAGTATCTCCACTCGCAAAATTTTGAATATGAAATCTTATTTTTCATATTTTAATCTTGATCCGAGTCAAAAAGGGTTGATGTTGTGTTGGAAACAACCATACACATTTTCAAGACATCCGAATCTCTCGATAAAAGGGGATTCAAAAATTAGGTTGAAAACAGGGGACAGCATCATGTCATCTCCATTTTTGGATTTTGTTCAGGTGTATTCGAAGACTTCAGAGATTAAATGAGGTACCGCTGGAAAAGTAGCTCAACAAGGTTTACCAAAAAAAATATTACAAAATTCTAGAAAATCACTTTCTAGGTGGAATTAATTTTCAAAGTTAGGTTCATCTCAGCATTGGGAACATGTATAATTAACAGGGCACAATAGATTTTGAAAAATCATTCTAAGCTTATCCGAGATCGTTAGACCATAAATAATACCTTTCCAGAAGAAGAATTTGTGAACATTTTAGGAAAAATATTTAGAAATTTTGTAAAAATCAAGGTCAGCCGTAATGGCCCCAAATAGAATGTTACATGCTAGTTTTAGGGTTTTGGATAGCAAAGGTTTAAAAAATCATAACTCTTGTATCTAAGATGATCCGAGGGCAAATAAGCAACTTTTAGAAAGGTAACTCAATGGCCTTTAAAGGAAAAATATTAGAAAAATTGAAAGAAATATTTTGTTGTTCAAAAATGATTTTTCAAGTTCACACTACAATGCTGCCAAAGCAAAAATAGGGGGATTATTTGATATTCTGCTTTTTTCAAAGATAAGCTTGGGTTTAGGACATCTAAACGTCCACAGTAGAAAGTAATACGACCTGCACAAGTTCATTCTAGAGTCTCAAAGTAGTTTGGGATGATGGAATAATCTGTTGACTATGTCCCTAAAAGGAACATGAGACTCAAGATCAAGGGTTAATACTAAAAAGAATTTCCTTTTTTTTTTTGAAAAATAAACTTATTTCACCATGAATCCAGAGCTGAAATGTTGATTTGCACCCAAGATTAGGAGACCAATTTGATGAAAACATTAAGTACATGCTATCTATTGAAGGTAACATGAACTAAACTTGGGGATGTTTCTAAAAATCAGTTTGTAAGAAACAAACAAGCATTTTAATAGAGATATCATGAACAAAATATAGCACATACAAAGATAAACATGGATTAAACATGCAAAGATGATATTTTGGCATGAAAATGTATGAAATAATGCAAAAAGATGACAAATAAGGTGTATGGAGATGATACAAACATGTTTGAAAAAGTGGATGGATGCTGGAGTTGTCAAGACATGATTTTTATTTTATGAAACTCCTTAAAACATAAAAAGATGTTTGAACATACCTAAGACACATCAAGGTGACCACTTAAATATGTAATGGATATGTGAATATGGAAGAAACATGGCAAAGGATGCATGAACAGAGGTTGTGTAATGATGAAAATGAAGCATGGTAAGTTTATATATCTAACAACATCAAGGTGTTAAGAGGGTCATCAAGATCCTAAGACTACCACAACCAAAGCAATAAAGATGCATGGGAGTATTAGGAGGGTCATGGCAACATGAGGGGTTCACTAAAATGAAATGGATGATCAAAACAGAAAATACATGGGACAAGGTAAAATATACCAGCAAAAGCTTGAATTTTCTTCCTTCTTTAAAGTAGTAACTTTAAACTCAATTCCTTCTCTCTATTTGCTATTGTTTAGCCAGAAAAGGGTGAAAAGAAGAAGCTTTCTCTTTATATAGTTGTAATAGGGTGCTTTGAAGATGAAAATATGTGAAATGTTGAGTTTTTGAAGGTGTTCTAGCGGTGGTTTTAGGGAGCTACAGGAATGGAGGTTGGTTGAGGGTGCAAGGCAATGGAACAATGGTTTTTGTAAAGTTTTGAACCTAGCATTGCTAAAAGATTTATGGAGATGGGTGAAAAGTTTTCTAGGATTGCTGGAAAGCTTCTTTGATAGCTGAGAGAGTTTTTTTTCTAAGATAGCTGGTAATGATCTTTATTTTTTTTATTTAGCCCCTTTTTTTAGAAGACAATGTAAAAGGCATTTTTTTTTATTTTTTTCTTCTGCATCAGGGTACATCTCCAACTACCATGCTTAGTTGACTCTCGTCTTATTGGTTTTGCCATGCTGAGCAAGTAGGCAGAAAGGCTGTGAAAGCCTGCAACTAGAGATATTACTGTTATACCTTCTTACACCCATATATCTTATGAAAGTGACCTTTGTCATTAATTGTTTAGGCTCTAAAAATTTGCATGAATCCGTTAATGAACCCATAGTTGAGGTTTGCAATGTTTTATGATAGTTCCTTGGTGCAAAAACATGTTTAAATCGGGTTTACAAAGGTTGAAAAATGGCTTAAACTAGGCAAAAATACCTTAGTGTATCGATGCAAAACATGTTGTATCGATACACAAAGTACTTTTTACTCCTGAGTATCGATACAATGAGTTGTGTATCAATACTAAGAGCAAAAAAAATGTTTCTAGTCTTCAAACTTAGAGGCCTGTATCTATATTCCATGGATTTGTATTGATACTCATGCTTGTTCATTGATACATTTTTCCAAAAATCTACTGCTAAGGTCTGTTTCAATGCAAACATGCCAAGTATCGATACCACACCTTAGGCATCAATACCAAACCTTCTTGTATTGATTTTGCATGTGAAAATTCAAGTTTTTCGAATCTTAAAAGCCTCGTATCAATACTTACACCCTAATATATCTTATACATGCCTATGGCTTTCCGATTTACCTCAACTTGGTCTCAAACAATGGGAAAGTGATTTTACCATCTTTTACCTTAACACGATGCCCGACAATTGTCCCATAGCTTTTATTTCTATTTTTTGATTTTACCATCTTTTACCAAACTCAAAGGATGCCAAAAATTAGTCCAGACAAAATGAGGTGTCTACAACACCAATATCATGCAACCTAATGAGGAGAACATGATTGTAATACCCAATCATAAAAAAATGAAGATTATTATGAGAATCCAAGTCTACCTCATTTGATGGATGAACTTTGAAGGAAAGTAGTGGAGAGAAAAGCTTTACTTACCAAACTAAAGCAGCAATATTGTGTATCCCAATAAGGAGAATATGATTGTAGAGCTCAATCACAAAAAGTAGGGAAATTATTACGAGAATCGTCATTTGTCTCAATTGATGGATAAACTTTGATTCTAAGGAAAATGGTGGAAAGGAAAGCTTTTTCTACTAATCCAAAGTTTCAATATTGTGTATCTCAATGAAAAGAACATTATTGTCGTGCCCAATAAAAAAAATAGAGATTCTCACGAGAATCGTAGTCTATCTCAATTAACGGATGAACTTTATTTTAAGGAAAATGGTGAAAATAAAAGCTTTTCTTGCCAAACCGAAGCCCCAATATAGTGTATCCCAATGAGAAGAACATGATTGCAGTGCCGAATTACAAGAAAAATAGAGATTATTAAAAGAATCCAAGTTTGACTGATTTGGTGGACAAACTTTGATTCAATGGAAAATGGTGGGAAGAAAAGTTTTTCTTGCCAAACCAAAGCATTATCTCATGTACCTTATTGAGGAGAACATGATTGTAGTGCCCAATCACAAAAAGAATGGTGATTATTACGAGAATCATCATTTATCTTAGTTGATGGATAAACTTTGATTCTAAGAAAAATAGAGGAAAGAAAAGCTTTTCCTGCCAAACCAAAGAATCAATATCATGTATCCTAATGAAGAGAACATGATTGTAGTGCCGAATCACCTAAAAGAAGGAGATTATTACAATAATCCAAGTTTATCTTAATAGATGGATAAAATTTGATTCTACAAAAAATGGTGTAAAGAAAAGCTTTTCTTGCCAAACCAAAGTATCAATATCGTATATCCTAATGAGGAGAACTTGATTGTGGTGCGCAATCATAAAAGGAATGAAGATTATTACAAGAATCTGAGTTTGTCTCATTTGATGGGTAAACTTTGATTGTGAGGAAAATAGAGGAGAGAAAAGCTTTCATTGCCAAACCAAAGCATCAATATCATGTATTCTAATGGGGAAAACATTGATTGTAGTGTTAAATCACAAAAAATGGAGATTGTTATGAGAATCATAGTTTGTTTTAGTTGACAGACAAATTTTGACTCTATAGAAAATGGTGGAAAGAAGAGCTTTTCTTGCCAAACCAAAGCACCAATATCATGTATCCTAATAAGAAAAACATGATTGCAGTGCCCAAGCACAAAAAGAATGAAGATTATTATGAGAATCTAAGTTCGTCTTATTTGACAGATGAACTTTGATTACAATGAAAGTGGAGGAGAGAAAAGCTTTCTATGCCAAATCAAAGAATCAATATCATGTATCCCAATGAGGATAACATGATTGTATATCTGAATCACAAAAAAATGGAGATTATTATAAGAATCCAAGTTTGTCATGCTTGACAGATGAACTTTGATTCTATGGACAGTGTAAAAAGAAAAGCTTTTCTTGCCAAACCAAAGCATCAATATCATTTATCCTAATAAGAAGAACATGATTGTGGTGCACAATCATAAAAAAATGAAGATTAATATGAGGATCCAAGTTTGTCTTATTTGATGGATAAACTTTGATTACAAGGAAAATGGTGGACAGAAAAGCTTTTCTTGCAAAGCCCAAGCACCAATATCATGTAGCCCAATGAGGAAAACATGATTGTAGTGCCGAATCACAAAAAAAAATAAAGAAGATTATTATGAGAATCCAAGTTTTACTCATTTGATGGATAAACTTTGATTCTATGGAAAATGTGCAAAGAAAAGCTTTTCTTGCCAAACCAAAGCATCAGTATCATGTATCCCAATGAGGAGAAGATGATTGTGATGCCCAATCACAAAAAAATGAAGATTATTACGAGAATCCAAGTTTGTCTTATTTGACAGACAAACTTTGATCACAAGAAAAATGGTGGAGAGAAAAGCTTTTCTTCCAAAATTAAAGTACCAATATCATGTATCCTAATAGTAGAACATGATTGTAGTGCCTAATCACAAAAGAAATTGAGACTATTATGGGAATCATCGTTTGTCTCAATTGATGTATGAACTATGATTCTAAGAAAAACAGTAGAAAGAAACACTTTTCTTGCGAAACCAAAGCATCAATATAATGTATCCCAATAAGGAGAACATTATTGTAGTGCCCAATCACAAAATAAATGAAAATTATTATTAGAATCAAAGTTTGTCTCATTTGATAGATGAACTTTGGTTCTTAGGAAAACAGTGTAAGGGAAAGCTTTTCCTGCCAAACCAAAGCATCAATAGCGTATGTCCCACTAAGGAAAACATGATTGTAATGCCTAATCACAAAAAGAGTAGACAATATTATAAGAATCGTTGTTTGTCTTAATTAATATATGAACTTTGACTCTATAGAAAATGTTGGAAAGAAAAGCTTTTATTGTAAAATGAAAGCATTAGTATCATCTATTTCCCAATAAGAAGAACATGATTGTGGTGCGTAATCACAAAAAGAATGAAGATTAAAATAAGAATCCAAGTTTGTCTTATTTAGCAGATGAACTTTGATTTTAAGGAAAATGGTGGATAGAAAAGCTTTTCTTGCAAAGTTAAAGCACCAATATCATCTATCCTAATGAGGAGAATATAATTGCAGTGCCAAATCTAAAAAAATAAAGATTATTATGAAAATCCAAGTTTGTTTTATTTAATGGATGAACTTTGATTCTATGAAAATATGGAAAAAAAGCTTTTCTTGCTAAACCAAAGCATCAGTATCATGTATCCTAATAAGGAAAACATGATTGCGGTTCCTAATTGCAAAAAATAAAGAATATTATTATGAGAATCCAAGTTCATCTCATTTGACAGATGAACTTTGATTACAAAGAAAATGGTGTAGAGAAAAATTTTTCTTACAAAATCAATGCACCAATATCATGTATCCCAATGAGTAAATCATGATTGTAGTGCCCAATTACCAAAAGCATGGAGATTGTTAGGATAATTGTCACTTGTCTCGTTTGACATATGAACTTTGGTTCTAAGCAAAATAATGGAAAGAAAAGCTTTTCTTACCAAACCAAAGCATTGGTATCATATATCCCAAAGAGAAGAACATGATTATAGTGCTAATCACAAAATAAATGAAGATTATTATGAGAATCTAAGTTTGTCTCAATTGCCAGGTGAATTTTGATTCTAAGGAAAATGGTGGAAAGGAAAGCTTTTTTCACTAAACCAAAGCATCAATATCATTTGTCCCAATAAGGAGAACATGATTTTAGTGCCTAATTATAAAATGAATGGACATTATTATGGGAATCATTGTTTGTCTCAGTTGATAGATAAACTTTGACTCTATACAAATTGGTTGAGAGAAAAGCTTTTCCTGCAAAACCAAAGCATCAGTATCATGTATCCTAATGAGAAGAACATGATTATGGTGTGCAATCATAGAAAGAATGAAGATTAATGCAAGAATCCAAGTTTGTCTAATTTGGTAGGTGAACTTTGATTATAAGGAAAATGGTTAATGGAAAGCAAAAGCATTAATATCATGTATCATAATTAGGAGAATATGATTGTAGTGCCAAATCACAAAAAGGTGAAGATTATTACAAAAATCTAAGTTTGTCTTATTTGATGGATGAACTTTGGTTCTATGGAAAATGTGCAAAAAAAAAAACTTTTCCTCCCAAACAAAGTGCCAGTATCATGTACCCCAATGAGGAAAAGATAATTGTAGTGCCTAATCACAAAAAAATAAAGATTAAGAGAATCCAAGTTTTTCTCATTTGATGAATGGACTTTAATTCCAAGGAAAATGGTAAAGAGAAAACCTTTTCTTTCAAAATTAAAGTAGCAAGATCGTGTATCCCAATGAGTAGAACATGATTGTGTGCCCAATCACAAAAAGAATGAAGATTGTTACAAGAATTGTCATTTGTCTTATTTGACATACGAACTTTGATTCTAAGGAAAATGGTGGAAAGAAACGCTTTTCTTGCCAAACCAAAGCATCAATATCATGTATCCCAATAAGGAGAACATGATTGCAGTGCCGAATCACATAAAAAATAGAGATTGTTATGAGAATCCAAGTTTGCTTAATTGATAGATGAACTTTGATTCTATGAAAAATGGTGGAAGGAAAACCTTTTCTTGCCAAACCAAAGCAACAGTAACATATATCCCTATGAGGAGAACTTGATTGCAGTGTGCAGTCAAAAAAAGAATGAAGATTATTAGAAGAATCAAAGTTTATCTCATTTAACGGATAAACTTTAATTGTAATAAAAATAGAGGAAAGAAAAGCTTTCATTGCCAAACCAAAGCATTAGTATCATGTATCCTAATAGGAAGAACATGATTGTACTATCAAATCATAAAAAATAGAGATTGCTACGAGAATCGCAGTTTGTCTTAGTTGACAGATGAACTTTGACTCTATAGAAAATGGAGAGAAAAGTTTTTCTTGCCAAACCAAAGCACCAATGTCATGTATCCCAATAAGGAGAACATGATTGTAGCGTCTGATCACAAAAAGAATGAAGATTATTACGAGAATCCAAGTTTGTCTTATTTGACGGACGAACTTTGATTATAAAAAAATGGGGGAGAAAAAAGCTTTCTTTACCTAACTAAAGCATTAATATCATGTAACCCAATAAGGAGAACATTAGTGTAGTGCCCAATCACAAAATGAATAAAGATTATTATGAGAATCCAAATTTGTCTCGATTGATGGTCGAACTTTGATTTTAAGCAAAATGGTGGAAGGGGAAGCTTTTCCTAGCAAACCAATGCATCAATATCATGTGTCCCAATAAGGAGAACATGATTCTAGTGTCAATCACAAAAAGAATGGACATTATTATAAGAATCGCTGTTTGTCTCAGTTGACAGACAAACTTTGATTCTATAGAAAATGGTGAAAGGAAAAGCTTTTCTTGCAAAACCAAAGCATCAGTATCATGTATCCCAATAAGAAGAACATGATTGTAGTGCGCAATTACAAAAAGAATGAGGATGAATACAAGAATCCAAGTTTCTCTTATTTGACGGATAAACTTTGATTATAAGGAAAATGGTTGATGGAAAAGCTTTTCTTGCAAAGCCAAAGCAACAATATCATGTATTCTAAGGAGGAGAACATGATTGTAGTGCCGAATCACCTAAAAATGGAGATTATTACAAGAATCCAAGTTTGTCTCAATCGATGGACGGACTATGATTTTACAAAAAATGGTGGAAAGAAAAGCTTCTCTTCCCAAATCAAAGCATCAGTATCATATATCCTAATAAGGAGAACTTGATTGTGGTGTGCAATCATAAAAAGAATGAAAATTATTACAAGAATCCAAGTTTGTCTCATTTGATGGATAAAGTTTGATCGTAAGAAAAATGGAGGAAAAAAAAGCTTTCCTTGCCAAACCAAAGCTTTAATATCATGTAGCCTAAAGTGGAGAACATGATTGTAGTGTCGAATCACAGAAAAAAAAAAAGAAGATTCCTATGGGAATTACAGTTTGTTTTAGCTGATGGATCAACTTTGACTCTATAGAAAATGGTGGAGAGAAAAGCTTTTCTTGCCAAACCAAAGCATCAATATTATGTACCCCTATGAGGAGAACATGATTGTAGTGCCGAATCACACAAAAAATAGAGATTATTATGAGAACCACGTTTGTCTCAATTGATAGATAAACTTTGATTCTACGAAAAATGGTGGAAGGAAAAGGTTTTCTTGCCAAACCAAAGCAACAGTATCATATATCCTTATGAGGAGAACTTAATTGTGGAGTGCAATCACAAAAAGAATGAAGATTATTAGAAAAATGAAAGTTTGTCTTATTTAATGGATAAACTTTGATTGTAACAAAAATAAAGGATAGAAAAGCTTTCCTTGCCAAACTAAAGCATTAATATCATGTATCTTAAAGTGGAGAACATAATTGTAGTGTCGAATCACAAAAAAAGAAGATTATTATGGGAATTGCAGTTTGTCTTAGCTGACGGATGAACTTTGACTCTATAGAAAATGGTGGAGAGAAAAACTTTTCTTACCAAAGCAAAGCTATCATGCATCCTAATAAGGAGAACATGATTGTAATGTCGAATCACATAAAAATGAAGATTATTACGAGCATCCAAGTTTGTCTCCATTATAGATGAACTTTGATTCTGCAAAAAATGGTGGAAGGAAAAGCTTTTCTTGCCAAACCAAAGCAATAGCATCATATATCCCTATGAGGAAAACTTTATTATGGAAGGAAAAGCTTTTCTTGCCAAACCAAAGTAATAGCATCATATATCCCTATGAGGAAAACTTTATTATGGTGTGCAATCACAAAAAGAATGAAGATTATTAGAAGAATCAAAGTTTATCTCATTTAACGGATGAAATTTGATTGTAATAAAAATAGAGGAGAGAAAAGCTTTCCTTGCCAAACCAAAGCATCAGTATCATGTATCCCAATGGAAATAACATGATTGTACTATCAAATCACAAAAAAATAGATTGTTACAAGAATCGCAGCTTGTCTTAGTTGACAGATGAGCTTTGACTCTATAGAAAATGGAGAGAAAAGTTTTTCTTGCCAAACCAAAGCATCAATATCGTGTATCCCAATGAGGAGAATGTGATTGTAGTGCCTGATCATGATAAATTAGAGATTATTATGAGAATCCAAGTTTTTCTTGCTGGATGGATGAACTTTGATTCTAAGAAAAATGATGGAAAGAAAAGCTTTTCTTGCCAAGCTAAAGCATCAATACCATGTATCCTAATGAAGAGAGCGTAATTTTGGTGCCCAGTCGTTGAAAGAATCAGGATTGTTACGAGAATTGTCAATTATCTCAGTTGATGGATAAACTTTGATTCTAAGGAAAATTATGGAAAGAAAAGCTTTTCCTACCAAACCAAAGCATTGATATTATGTATCCCAAAGAAAAGAACATGGTTGTAGTGCCCAATCACAAATAGTATGGAGATTGCTGCGAGAATCATAGTTTGTCCCAGTTGGCGGATGGACTTTGATTCTAAGGAAAATGTTGGAAAAAAACCTTTTCCTACCAAACCAAAGCATCAATATCATATATCCCAAAAAGGAGAACATGATTGTAGTGCCTAGTCAGAAAAGAATAAAAATTATTATGCGAATCCAAGTTTATCTCATTCGATAGTTAAACTTTGATTATAGGGAAAATTATGGATAGAAAAGCTTTTCTTGCCAAACCAAAGCATCAATATCATGTATCCTATTGAAGAGAACATGATTGTACTACCCAATCACAAAAAGAATAGGGAGTATTATGAGAATCCAAGTTTGCTTCATTTGACGGATGAACTTTTAGTCTATGGAAATTAGTGGGAAGAAAAGCCTTTCTTGTAAAACTAAAGCATCATATCATGTATCCCAACGAAGAGAACATGATTATGGTGTGCAATCACAAAAAGAATCAAGGTTGTTATGAGAATCCAAGTTTGTCACATTTGATGGATGATCTTGGATTATGAGAAAAATGGTGGAGAGAAAAGCTTTTCTTACCAAATCAAAGCACCGATATCGTGCACCCAGTGATAAGAATATGATTGTAGTGCCGATCAAGATAAATTGAAGATTATTATGAGAATCCAAGTTTGTCTTGTTTGATGGATGAACTTTGATTCTAAGGAAAATGGTGGAAAGAAAAGCTTTTCTTGCCAAACCAAAGCACCATACCATGTATCCTAATTAGGAAAGCATAATTGTAGTGCCTAATCATAAAAAGAATCAAGATTATTGAGAGAATCATCATTTATCTCAGTTGACAGATGATCCTTGGTTCTAAGGCAAATTATGGAAAAGAAAGCTTTCCTACCAAACCAAAGCATCAATATCATGTATCTCAATAAGAAGAACATGGTTGTAGTGCCCAATCACAAACAGAATAAAGATTGGAACATGAATCATAGCTTGACTTAGTTGACAGATGAACTTTGATTCTAAGGAAAATATAGGAAATAAAAGCTTTTCTTGCCAAACCAATGCGTTAATATCATATATCCCAAAAAGGAGAGCATGATTGTAGTGCTTGGTCACAAAAAGAATGAAGATTATTATGAGAATCCAAGCTTGTCTCATTCGACAGATAAACTTTTATTATAAGGAAAATTATGGATAGAAAAGCTTTTTTTGCCAAACTAAAGCTTCAACATCGTGTATCCCAACGTGGAGAACACGATTTTAGTGACCAATCACAAAAAGAATAAAAATGATTATGAAAATTAGGGCTTGCCTTGTTTGACGGATAACCTTTGATTCTATGTAAAATAATGGAAAGATAAGCTTTTCTTGCCAAAGCAAGGCATTAGTACCATATATCCTAATGAGAACATGATTTTGGTGCACAATCACAAAACGAATGAAGATTTTTACAGGAATCCAAGTTTGTCCCATTTGATGGATGATCATTGATTATAAGGAAAATAGTGGAGACAAAAGCTTTTCTTGCCAAACCAAAGCACCAATATCATGTACCTTATAAGAAGAATGTGATTATAGTGTCCGATCATGAAAATATTAGAGATTATTATGAGAATCCAAGTTTTTCTTGTTGGATGGATGAACTTTGATTTTATGGAAAATAGTGGACAGAAAAGATTTTTTGCCAAAGCAAAGCATTAATACCATGTATTCCAATGAAGAGAGCATAATTTTAGTGCCCAATCATAGAAAAAATTAGAATTATTGCAAGAATTGTCATTTATCTTAGTTAACGGATGAACTTTGATTCTAAGGAAAATTAAGGAAAGGAAAACTTTTCCTGCCAAATCGAAGCATGGATATCATGTATGCCAATAAAAAGAACATGGTTTAGTGTCCAATCACAAATAGAATGAAGATTGCTATAAGAATCCTAGTTTGTCTCAGTTGACAAACAGACTTTGATTCCAAGGAAAATGTTGGAAAAAAAAAGCTTTTCCTACCAAACCAAAGAATTGAAATCATATATCCCAAAAAGAAGAACATGATTGTGGTGCCTAGTCACAAAAAGAATAAGGATTGTTGTGAGAATCTGAGTTTGTCTCATTGGATAGATCAACTTTGATTATAAGGAAAATTATGGATAAAAAGGCTTTTCTTGCCAAACCAAAGCATCAATATCATGCATCCCATTGAAAAGAACATGATTATAGTGCCCAACCATAAAAAGAATAGGGATTATTATAAAAATCTAGGTTTATCTCGTTTGATAGACGAACAGTGATTCTATGAAAATTACTAGAAAGAAAAGCTTTTCTTGCAAAACTAAAGCATCGGTATCATGTATCCCAACAAAGAGAACATGACTGTGTGCACAATCACAAAAAGAATCAAGATTGTTGCGAGAAGCTAAGTTTGTCGCATTTAACGGATGATCTTGGATTATAAGGAAAATGGTGGAGAGAAAAGCTTTTCTTGCCAAACCAAAGCACCAATATCTTGTACCCAATGAGGAGAATGTGATTGTAGTGCTCGATCATGAAAAAGTGGAGATTATTATGAGAATCAAGGTTTATCTTGTTTGATGGATGAACTTTGATTCTAAAGAAAATAGTGGAAAGAAAAGCATTTCTCGCCAAACCAAAGCATCAATACCATATGCCCCAATGAGGAGAGCATAATTGTAGTCTCCAATCACAAAAAGAATCGAGATTATTGTGAGAATCATCGTTTATTTTAGTTGATGGATGATCCTTGGTTCCAAGGAAAATTATGGAAAGGAAAGCTTTTCCTACCAAACCAAAGCATCTATATCATGTATCCCAATAAGAAAAACATGGTTGTACTACCCAATCACAAATAGAATGGAGATTGCAATATGAATCATAGTTTGTCTTAGTTAACAAATGAACTTTGATTCTAAGGAAAATGTAGGAAAGAAAAGCTTTTCTTGCCAAACCAAAGCGTCAATATCATATATCCCAAAAACGAGAACATGATTGCAGTGCCTTGTCACAAAAAGAATGATAATTATTGTGAGAATCCAAGTTTATCTCATTTGATAGATAAACTTTGATTATAAGGAAAATTGTGGATAGAAAAGCTTTTTTTGCCAAGCCAAAGCATCAATCTCGTGTATCCCAATGAGGAGAACACAATTGTGTGCCTAATCATAAAAAGAATGGAGATGATTATGAGAATCAAAGCTTATCTCATTTGATGGATAAACTTTGATTCTATGTAAAATGATGGAAAGAAAAGCTTTTCTTGCCAAAACAAAGCATTAGTACCATGTATCCAATGAGAAGAACATGATTGTGGTGCAAAATCACAAAAAAATGAAGATTTTGTCTAGAATCCAAGTTTGTCCTGTTTGATGGATAATCTTTAATTATAAGGAAAATGGTGGAGAGAAAGGCTTTTTTTACCGAACCAAAGCACCAATACCGTGTACCCAATGAGGAGAATATGATTGCAGCGCCTCATCATGAAAAAATTAGGCATTATTACAAGAATCCAAGTTTGTCTTGTTGTATGGATGAACTTTGATTCTGAGGAAAATGGTGAAAAAAAAAAAAGCTTTACTTGCCAAACCAAAGTATCAATACCATGTATCCCAATATGGAAAGCATAATTTTAGTGCCCAATCATAAAAAAAAAAAATCAAGATTGTTGCGAGAATTATTGTTTATCTTAGTTGAAGGACAAACTTTGATTCTAAGGAAAAATGTTCAAAGGAAAGCTTTTCCTGCCAACCCAAAGCATCGATATCGTGTATCCCAATAGAAAGAACATGGTTGTAGTGCCTAATCACAAACAAAATGGAGATTGCTATAAGAATCATAGTTTGTCTCAGTAGACATACGGACTTTGATTCTAATGAAAATGTTGGAAAGAAAAGCTTTCCCTACAAAACCAAAGCATCAATATCGTATATCCTAAAAAGGAGAACATAATTGTGATTCAAATCACAAAAAGATTGAAGATTATTGTGAGAATCCAAGTTTGTCTCATTGGATAGATGAACTTTGATTATAACAAAAATTCTGAATAGAAAAACTTTTATTGCCAAACCAAAGCATCAATATCGTGCATCCTATTAAGGATAACACGATTGTAGTGCCTAATCACTATCATAACATACCCCGGGGTGGATCCTTGTGGATCTATAAGTGCGTATGACTTAAAATATTTTCCTGACTTAGAAATATCTTCTTGATTAAGACTATTCTTTGGCAATGTGATAAGAATAAGAATGTACAGATTCTTGACTTGTGGTATAATGAAAGGGACCATAAAATGAATCGCTCATCTTATTAGTCTCGGATGACCATCATGAAATGGCCAATGCTTGGAGTCACCATCGATCACTTAGGGCTAGGCATGATCGGATGCCTATTGAAACCTATGTTTTGAGTTACAAAACTCAAAACATCGATCTCGTGGTCTATTTAATGCAAAGATTCATCGTTTGGGTTTAGGAGTTGGTTACGCACGATGAGCTATGAACCTTTTCACGACACCCGAAATCGGTACCGTACTAGCAATGTCTTTCTGGATTTCGATTCTTTCGATCTTAACTTGTCATTATTTCGATCTAACCCCTTTTAATGCATGAATCTTATAGAAATAATCCAAGTTTTGATGAAACAAATTTAATCTCATATACACCCCAGAAAGATGGGAAATATAGAGATTTTTGATAAAAATGACCTATGGATTTTACTTTGAAAATGGAATGTTCTACTTTGGGCACATGGAAAAATACCCATGCGAAATATTATCTTAATTTTATTTGAAACAATTTGAAAATATGAATGCAAATAATCATCACAAAAAAATCTTGTTAGTAAGACAATAAATGAAGTAACATAACATGGATCATTCAATGCAATGACAAAGAAAAGGAATGTACTATTGGAATTTATCTCTCTATTGGCATCGATTATTTAGGAATAACCAAATCAACAACTTTCAAGATGCATCTAGGTTTCTTGATTAAATAATGTTTGTTTGATACATTCATAAAAGTTCGAGAAGGAGAGAAAAAAATTGGTTGTAGTTGAAAGACAGGGTTAAAGTATCCCTTCAGAAAGGTGGGGTTAGAGTATCCTCGTAGATGACAAATCATTTTGACAAAAAAAGTTTTTTTTAGATCTTGAAAAATTTGAAAAGTGAGGTTGGAGTGTCCCCTCAGAAGGCTAGGGTTAGAGTGTCACTGAAAGTGACACATCTGACATTCTTTAAAGAAGTTGAGTTGGAAAAATTAAGTTGATAAAATCTTTTGATTTAGGAGACGGGTGAGCATTTTGACTACTTAGGGTAAAAGAAATTATTGTGAATGAGGATGGTAAAGATGTAAAATGTGTTTCTGCCTTGATACGAGCTAATGGGAGGTCAAAGCATGTTCTTGAGTCTAATTGGGTTGACGTAGAGACATTCAAATGTCTTGAGATGAAATTCAAGAAAACAACTTGATTTTGACCAAAATTAAAAGCAGGGAACAGCATTGCACTATCTCATTTCCCGAATTGATTCGAAGGATTTAGAAGGTGGGCAGGCACCGTTAGAAAGGTGACTCAATGAGGGTCATCCTAAAAATATTCCCACTACCCTAAAAAGAAACTTTCTGGGGGAATAAATTTTCAAGCTCGGATTGATAGTGCTGC
>JBBYHO010000008.1:9071581-9152134 GCA_038382025.1 Adansonia gregorii | reverse complement strand
TCCTAAAAATATTCCCACTACCCTAAAAAGAAACTTTCTGGGGGAATAAATTTTCAAGCTCGGATTGATAGTGCTGCAAAATTTGAAATATCACTCCGGCCTCATTCGATATCAAAAAATTGCAAACAATACCTTTTTGAGAAGGGAATTTCATGAACCATTTAGGAAAAATGTTTAAAAAATTTGAAAAAATAATTTAGTGGGCCTGAATGGCACAACCAGAATACATGTTTGGATTCTAGAGATTCCAGATAGTTTAGACTTGAAAAATCATAACTCTCTCATCCAGAATGATCCAGGGGTGAATTAGACATCGTTTTAAAGATAATTTGACATGCTTTGATAAAAAAATTCAGAAAATTCATGAAAAATCATTTAGGATTTTAAAGTGATTTTTTAATTTGTAACAGTTATGCTGCTAGCAGGGAACAAAGCAAAGCAAGGGATATCTCTTATTTTTTATGTCTATGGGTCCAAACTTGAGTCATTGACATTTGAACATCTATGAATGAAGGGAAAGAGTGGCATGAGCATCACAAAGCTCATTTGCATAGCCCTGGAGTACTTTAGGGTGATGAAACAGCCCGTTGATCATACCACTCAAGGTTTTGACTCAAGAAAAAGGCACAAACATTTATGGAATAATTGTAAGACCATTTTCATTTCAAAATTAGAAGATTTGAACTTGTTTAACCAAGATTCCAGATGGAAAACTTAATTTTCCCCAAGATATTTTGCTAGCTTTAAGGAAAATGCTAAGTCCATGCTAATCTCATTGGTTGAGGTTAACGTGCTTGACTGGGGGGGTTTCAAAAAATAGTTTTTATCAGCCATCAAACATGTATTTTGACAACAAACATACAAGGGGATGGCACATAACATGAATGGGGATGCTAATTTACTAATGGCCTAGACAAAGAAAGTGTTATGCTCTTTGACAAGAAAATGTTGTGGATGCTACAAATGATAATGATTCATGAAAGTTAATGTGTAAATGTGCTTAAAATGTGTTAGGCTAATGATTCATACAAGGATTAAGGATTACAAGATGCATGGATATGGCATAAAATGCATGAACAAGATATATAAAACTAATGAGGATGAAATGAAGCATTTTGCATATAGAAAGGGCATTAAGGCATCCAAATCCTAAACTACCATAACCAAAAGCCACAATAATGCATGATAGTCCTAAGAGGGTGATGGAAACATGGAGAGCTCACTAAAATGATGAAGATGTTGAAGAACAAAAAATGCAAGTGATAGAGTAAAAAGTTATACCAATAAACTTCAATTTTTGGCCAAATAGTTGGAGCTACAGAGATGGCTTGAATTTCCCTTTTTCCTTGTTGTAAATAAGTAAGAAAAAGAGAGAAACAATGAGGTTTTGGTTCTAATATGGATGAAAGTGATTTTTAGAATATGTAGAGGTTGAGAGTGAGTGTTTTGGGGGCTATTTTTGGCTCCTGGGTTAAGAGCTACGGGATTTTTTTTTTATGTGTGAATGTGTTTTTGGAAGCTAAAACAAGCTGGAATCTAACCTTTTTTCTGTTGAGATCGAAGTGGTCCATTTATAATAGTTTTTTGAAGCCAAATTAAAAGTGTTTTTGGTCATTTCTCAAAGGAGACAAGGTGATGTCAGTATGGTGGCTATAGGGTGGTTGTAGCGAGCAGTTTGCTGCCAATGTGATGGGCATAGGGTGGCTGGATTAAATGCTAAAATGATTTTCTAGCAAATAAGGTGGCTGATGGTGACATTGGCCAACAACTAGGGAGGAGTAAGGTGATCAAATGACATTGACCCTTTTGATCCAATTTAGACTTAAAAAAATGTTTTGATTAACTTAAAAGTCTAAATTCGTAATTTGACATGTGTTTTAATCTTTCCTGATGCAAAGAAATGAGTCACAATCGAGTTTTGGATCAATGGTGGACGAGTCAAAAGTGCCCAGACCGTGAAAATAACATACATGTATCGATACATTGCATAATGTATCGATACATTTGGTTTAGAAACCTTGATGGTATTGATACAATGAACATTGTATCGATACTATAAACCGCTAGATTGATACATATTGATATGTATTGATACATTTCTTTATAGAATGCATGTTTTGGTGCTGGCATGGCCCAGTATCGATATATGAGGTCCTGTATCGATGCAGAGGCTTATGTATCGATACATCTACATGTTTTATCGATACAAATAGGGACATTTCAAAATTTTGGCTCGTTGAAGCATTATATCGATACATGAGAACCATGTATCGATACCTTCAAGTCAAATTATGAATTTTCTCATATCTTTTGTCCTCGGATACCTTAAACTACATCATTTGATGCCACATCTTTGCATTTACCTTTGATAAGACCTTTAGGCCTTCTTGACCTCCTTAAAATACTTTTTGGCCCCCTCTTACGTCCGTGGTCCAGATTGCTAAAAATTAGCCTAGACAAAATAAGGTGTCTACAATCACAAAAGGAATAGGGATTATTATTAGAATCTAGGTTTATCTCATTTGACGGATAAACTTTGATTCTATGAAAAATGGTGGAAAGAAAAACTTTTCTTCCCAAAACAATGCAGTAGTATTATGTATCCTAACGATGAGAACATGATTGTGGTGCACACTCACAAAAAAATAAAGATTATTATGAGAATCTAAGTTTGCCTCATTTGATAGGTGATCTTTGATTATAAGGAAAATAGTGAAGAGAAAAGCTTTTCTTGCCAAACCAAAGCACCAATATCATGTACCGAATAAAGAGAATGTGATTGTAGTGCTCGATAATGAAAAAAATGGAGATTATTACAAGAATCCAAGTTTGTTTTGTTGGATGAATGAACTTTGATCCTAAGAAAATGGTGGAAAAAAAAGCCTTTCTTGCGAAACCAAAGCATCAATACCATGTATCCCATTGAGAAGAGCATAATTTTATTGCCCAATCATAAAAAAATCGAGATCATTGTGAGAATCGTCGTTTATCTTAGTTGACTGATGATCTTTGATTCTAAGGAAAATGGTGGAAAGGAAAGCTTTTCCTGCCAAACCAAAGCATGATATCATATATCCCAATAAAAAGAACATGGCTGTGGTGCCTAATCACAAATAGAATAGAGATTGCTGCGAGAGTCATAGTTTGCCTCAGTTGACAGATGAACTTTAATTCTAAGAAAATATTGGAAAGAGAAGCTTTTCGTGCTAAACCAAAGCATCAATATCATGTACCCCAAAGAAAAGAACATGATTATAGTGCCTAGTCATAAAAAAGTGAAGATTATTATGAGAATCTTATCCCATTTGACAGATAAACTTTTATTATAAGGAAAAATTATGGAGAGAAAAGCTTTTCCTGCCAATCCAAAGTGCCAATATCGTGTATCCCAATGAGGAGAATATAATTGTAGTGCCTAATCACAAAAAAATTGAGATTATTACAATAATCCAAGTTTATCTTGTTTGATGAATAACTTTATGAAAAATAGTGAAAAGAAAAACTTTTCTTGTGAAACCAAAGCATTAGTATCATTTATCCTAAGGAAGAGAGCATGATTATGGTGAAAAATTGCAAAAGGAATAAAGATTATTATGAGAATCAAGTTTGTCTTATTTGATGGATGGTATTTTATTATAAGGAAACTGGTGAAGGGAGAAGCTTTTGCTACAAAATTGAGGCACGAATATCATGTATCCTAGTGAGGAGAACATGGTTGTAGTGCTCAATCGCAAAAAGAATAGAGACTATTATAGGAATCATTGTTTATCTTAGTTGATAGATGAACTTTGATTCTAAGGAAAATGTTGGAAAGGAAATCTTTACTTGCCAAACCAAGGAATGAATATTGTGTATCCCAATAAGGAGAACATGATTGTAGCACCCAATCACAAAAAGAACAGACACTATTATGAGGATCATAGTTTGTTTTAGTTAACGAATAAATTTTGATGATACAAAAAATTGTGAAAAGAAAAGCTTTCTTTTCAAAAACAAAGCACTAATATCATGTATCCCAATAAGGGGAACACGGTTATAGTGCTCAATCACAAAAAGAATTGAGCTATTAAAGGCATCATCGTTTATCTTAGTTAACAGATGAACTTTGGCTCTAGGGAAAATTGTGAGAAGAAAAGCTTTCCTTGCCAAACCAAAGCATCAATATCGTGTATCCCGAAGAGGAGAGCATGATTGTAATACCCAATCATAAAATAATTGAAAATTATTACAAGAATGCAGGTTTATCTTTTTTGATGGACGAACATTGGTTATCAGGAAAATGGCAAAGAGAAAAGCTTTTCTTGCCAAACCAAAGCACCAATATCATGTACCCAAAAAAGAGAATGTGATTGTAGTGCTTGATCACGAAAAAAATAGGGATTATTACAAGAATCCAATTTTGTCTTGCTTGATGGATGAACTTTGATTCTATGGGAAATGGTGGAAAGAAAAGCTTTTCTTGCCAAACCAAAGCATCAATAGCATGTGTCCCAATGAGGCAAATATGATTGTAGTGCCCAACCATAAAATGAATGAAGATTATTACGATAATCTAAGTTTGTCTTATTTAATGGATGGACATTGATTACAAGGAAAATGATAGAGATAAAGCTTTTCTTCCCAAACCAAAGTGCCAATATCATGTACCCTACAAGGAGAACGTGATTGTACTGCCTGATCACAAAAAAATAAAAATTATTACGAGAATCCAAGTTTGTCTTATTTGATTGATGAACTTTGATTCTAAGGAAAATAGTAGAAAAAATCTTTTCTTACCAAACTAAAGGATCAATACCATGTATCCTAATGAGGAAAGCGCAATCGTAGTGCCTAGGCATAAAAGGAATTAAGAATATTACGAGAACCACCGTTTAACCCAGTTGACAGACAAACTTGACTCCCAAGAAAATTATGGAAAAGGAATCTTTTCCAGCCAAACCAAAGCATTGATATCGTGGATCCCAATGAGAAGATGCCTAATCATAAATAAAATAGAGATTTCTACATGAATCATAGTTTGTCTTAGTTGACAGGGAAACTTTGATTCTAAGAAAAATATAGGAAAAAAAAGCTTTTCTTGTCAAATCAAAGCATCAATATCGTATATCCTAAAAAGCAAACATAATTATAGTGCCTAGTCACAAAAAGAATGAAGACTATTGTGAGAATCCAAGTTTACCTCTTTCGATAGATGAACTTTGATTAAATGGAAAATTATGGATAGAAAAACTTTTCTGGCCAAACCAAAGCATCAATATCAGTTATCCCAATGAGGTAAAACATGATTATAGTGCCCAATCATAAAAAAATGAAGATTATTATGAGAATCCAGGTTTCTCTCGTTTGATGGATGAACTTTGATTCTATGGAAAATGGTGCAAAAAAAACTTTTCCTACCCAAGCAAAGCATTACTAACATGTATTCCAACAATGAGAACATGATTATGGTGCGCAATCAGAAAAAGAATAAAGATTATTATGAGATTCCAAGTTTCTCTTATTTGACAGATGATATTTGATTATAAGGAAAATGATAGAGAAAAAAATTTTTCTTGTCAAACCAAAGCACCAATATTGTGCACCCAATAAGGAGAATATGATTGTAGTGCTTGACCACAAAAAAATGGAGATTATTACAAGAACCCAAGTTTGTCTTGTTAGATGGATGAACCTTAATTCTAAGGAAAATAGTGGAAAAAAAAAGCTTTTCTTGCCAATCCAAAGCATTAATACCATGTATCCCAATGAAGAGAGCTTAAGTTTAATGCCGAATCATAAAAAGAATCGAGACTATTGTGAGAATCATCATTTATCTCAGTTGACAGATGAACTTTGATACTAAGGAAAATGGTGGAAGGGAAAGCTTTTTCTGCCAAACCAAAGCATCGATATCATGTATCCTAATAAAAAGAACATGGCTGTAGTGCCCAATCACAAATAGAGTGGAGATTGCTATGAGAATTGTAGTTTGTCTAAGTTGATAGATAAACTTTGATTCTAAGGAAAATGTTGGAAAAAAAAGCTTTTCCTGCTAAACCATAGCATCAATATCATGTATCCCTAAGAGGAGGACATGATTGTAATGCCTAGTGGCAAAAAGAATGAAAATTATTGTGAGAATCCAAGTATGTCTTATTCGATAAATGAACTTTGATTATAAGGAAAAATTATGCAGAGAAAAGCTTTTCTTGCCAATCTAAAGCAGCAATATCATGTATCTCAATTAAAAAAACATGATTGTAGTGTCCAATCATGAAAAGAATAGAGATTATTGTGAGTTTCCAAGTTTGACTCATTTGACAGATGAATTTTGATTTTACAAAAAATAATGGAAAGAAAAGCTTTTCTTGCAAAACCAAAGCATCAGTATCATCTATCCAACAAGGAGAACATGAATATGGGGCGAAATCACAAAAGGAATGAAGATTATTGCAAGAATCCAAGGTTGTCTCATTTGATGGATGGTCTTTGATTATAAGGAAAATGGTGGAGGAAAAAGTTTTTCTTGCAAAACCAAAGCACCAATATCATGTATCCTAATGAGAAGAGCATGGTTATAGTGCTCAATCATTAAAAGAATATAGACTATTACAGGAATCATCATTTATCTTAGTTGATGGATGAACTTTGATTCCAAGGAAAATGTTGCAAAGGAAATCTTTTCTTGCCAAACCAAAGAATCAATATCTTGTATCCCAATAAGGAGAACATGATTGTAGCACCTAATCACAAAAAGAACGAACACTATTATGAGGATCGTAGTTTGTCTCAATTAATGGATGAACTTTGAGTATACAAAAAATGGTGGAAAGAAAAGCTTTCCTTGCCAAACCATAGCATCAATATCATGTATCCCAAGGAAGAAAACATTGTAGAGCCCAATCACAAAAAGAATGAAGATTATTACAAAAATATAGGTTTATCTTTTCTGATGGACAAACATTAATTATAAGGAAAACGGTGGAGGGAAAAGCTTTTCTTCCCAAACCAAAGCACCAATATCGTGTACCCAATAAGGAAAATGTGATTATAGTGCCCGATCACAAAAAAAATAGAGATTATTATAAGAATCCAAGTTTGTCTTATTTGATGGATAAACTTTGATTCTAAGGGAAATGGTGGAAAGAAAAGCTTTTCTTGCCAAATCAAAGCATCAATATCATGTATCCTAATGAGGAGAATATGATTGTAGTACCCAATCAAAAAAAAGAATAAAGATTATTACGAGAATTTAGGTTTGTCTTATTTGATGGATGGACATTGATTATAAGGAAAATGATGGAGATAAAAACTTTTCTTGCCAAACCGAAGCGCCAATATCATGTACACAATAAAGAGAATGTGATTGTAGTGCTTGATCATAAAAAAATAAAGATTATTACTAGAATCCATGTTTGTCATGTTTGATAGACAATCTTTGATTCTAAGGAAATGGTGGAAAGAAAAGCTTTTATTGCCAAACCAAAGCATCATTGCTATGTATCCCAATGAGGAGAACATGATTGTGGTGTGCAATCCCAAAAAGAATGAAAATTATTACTAGAATCCAAGTTTGTCTCGTTTGACGAATGATCTTTGATCATAAGGAAAATGGTCGAGAGAAAAGCTTTCTTGCTAAGCCAAAGCACCAATACTGTGTACCTAATAAGGGGAATGTGATCGTAATGCCTGATCACAAAAAATTTAAAGATTATTACATGAATCCAAGTTTGTCTTATTGGATGGATAAACTTTGATTCTAAGGAAAATAGTGGAAAGAAAAGCTTTTCTTGTCAAACCAAAGCATCAATACCATGTATCCTAATGAGGAGAGAATAATTTTAGTGCCCAATCATAAAAAGAATTAGGATTGTTGCGAGAATTATCATTTATCTCAATTGACGAATGAACTTTGATTCTAAGGAAAATTATGGAAATGAATGTTTTTCTGCCAAACCAAAGCATTGATGTCACGTATCCTAATAAAACAAACATGGTTGTAGTGCCCAATCACAAATAGAATGGAGATTGCTATGAGAATCGTAGTTTGTCTTAGTTGACAGATGGATTTTTATTCTAAGGAAAATGTTGGAAAGAAAAGCTTTTCCTACAAAACCAAAGTGTCAATATCATACATCCAAAAAAGCAAAACATGATTGTAGTGCCCAATCATAAAAAGAATGAGGATTATTGTGAGAATCTAATTTGTCTTATTCGATAGATGAACTTTCATTATAAGGAAAATTATGGACAGAAAAGCTTTTCTTGCCAAACCAAAGCATCAATATCATGTATCACATTAAGGAGAACATGATTGTAGTGTCCAATCATAACAAGAATGAGGATTATTTTGAGAATCTAAGTTTATCTCATTTGATGGATGAACTTTGATTCTATGGAAAATGGTGGAAAGAAAACCTTTTCCTGCCGAAGCAAAGCATTAGTATCATATATGCCAATGTTGAGAACATGATTGTGGTGCGCAATCATAAAAAGAATAAAGATTATTACAAGAATCCAAGTTTATCTTATTTGATGGATGTCTTTCATTATAAGGAAAATGATGAAAAGAAAAGCTTTTCTTGCAAAACCAAAGCACTAATATCATGTATCCCAATAAGGAGAACATGGTTGTAGTGCTTAATCACAAAAAGTAGAGAGACTATTATGGGAATCATCATTTATTTCAGTTGATGAATGAACTTTGATTCTATGAAAAATGTTGGAAAGGAAATCTTTTCTTGCTAAACCGAGGAATCAATATCGTGTATCCCAATAAGGAGAATATGATTGCAGCGCCCAAACATAAAAAGAACGGACATTATGATAAGGATCATAGTTTGTTTTCAGTTAACGAATCAACTTTGGCTCTATGGAAAATGGTGGAAAAAAGCTTTCCTTGCTAAACCAAAGTGTTAATATCATGTATCCCAAAGAGGAGAACATGATTGTAGTGCCCAATCATAAAAAGAATAAGGGTTATTATAGGAATGATCATTTATCTCTGTTGAAAGATGTACTTTAATTCTAAGGAAAATGTTGGAAAGGAAATCTTTTCTTGCCAAACCAAGGAATCAATATGGTATATCCCAATAAGGAGAACATGACTGTAGCTCCCAATCACAAAAAGAATGACACTATTATAAGGATTGTAGTTTGCCTTAGTTAACGGATGAGCTTTGACTCTATAGAAAATGGTGGAAAGAAAAGCTTTCCTTGCCAAACAAAGATCAATATCATGTTTCCCAAAGAGGAGAACATGATTGTATTGCCTAATCACAAAAACAATAAAGATTATTGTAAGAATCCAAGTTTGTCTCATTCAATAGATGAACTTGAATATAAGGAAAAATTATGGAGAGAAAAGCTTTTCTTGCCAATCCAAAGCACCAATATTATGTATCCCAATGAAGAGAACATGATTGTAGTGCCCAATCATAAAAAGAATAGAGATTATTATAAGAATCCAAGTTTATCTTATTCAACATATGAACTTTGTATATAAGGAAAAATTATGGAGAAAAAAGCTTTTCTTGCCAATCTAAAGCACCAATATCGTGTATCCCAATGAGGAGAACATGATTATAGTGCCCGATCACAAAAAAAAAATGGAGATTATTATGAGCATCCAAGTTTTTCTTGTTTGATGGATGAATTTTGATTCTACCAAAAATAGTGGAAAAAAAAAGCTTTTCTTACAAAACCAAAGCATCAATATCATCTATCCTTATGAAGTGAACATGATTGTGGTGTGAAATCACAAAAGGAATTATGATTATTATGAGAATCTAAGTTTATCTCATTTGATGGATAGTCTTTGATTATAAGGAAAATGGTGGAAGGAAAAGCTTTTCTTGCAAAACCTAAGCACTAATATCATGTATCCCAATTAGGAGAACATGGTTGTAGTGCTCAATCATAGAAACAATGAAGACTATCATAGGAGTCATTATTTATCTCAGTTGACGGATGAACTTTAATTCTAAGAAAAATGTTGGAAAGAAAATCTTTTCTTGCCAAACCAAGGAATCAATATCGTGTATCCCAATTAGGAAAACATGATTGTAGTGACTAATCAAGAAAAAACTGACACTATTATGAAAATCATAGTTTGTCTCAATTAATGGATATACTTTGACTCCATGAAAAATAGTAGAAAGAAAAGCTTTCCTTGCCAAACCAATGAATCAATATAATATATCCTAAAGAGAAGAACATGATTGTATTGCCCTATCACAAAAAGAATGAAGATTATTACAAAAACATAGATTTGTCTTTTTTGGTGGATGAACATTGATTATAAGGAAAATTGTGGAGAGAAAAAAAAACTTTTCTTGCCAAACAAAAGCACCAATATCATGTACCCAATAAGGAAAATGTGATTGTAGTGCCTGATCATGAAAAAAATAGAGATTATTACAAGAATTCAAGTTTGTCTTGTTTGATGGATAAACTTTGATTCTAAGGGAAATGGTGGAAAGAAAACCTTTCCTTGCCAAACCAAAGCATTGGTATCATGTATTTCAATGAGAAGAATATGATTTTAGTGCCCAATCACAAAAAGAAAGAAGATTATTACAAGAATCTAGGTTTGTCTTATTTGATGGATAAACATTGATTTTAAGCAAATTGTTGGAGATAAAAGCTTTTCTTGCCAAACCAAAGCGCCAACATTATTTGCCCAATAAAGAGAATGTGATTGTAATGCCTGATCGCAAAAAAAATAAAGATTATTATGAGAATGCAAGTTTGTCTTGTTTGATGGATGAATTTTGATTCTAAGAGAAATGATGGAAAGAAAAGCTTTTCTTGCTAAACCAAAGCATTAATACCACATATCATAGTGAGGAGAGCATAATTGTAGTGCACAATCACAAAATTAAGATTATTGCGAGAACCATCATTTATCTCAGCTGATGGACGAGCTTTGATTTTAAGGAAAATGGTGAAAATGATAGCTTTTCCTGCCAAACCAAAGCATCACTATCGTGTATCCTAAAGAGAAAAACATGGTTGTAGTATCAAAAGCCAAATGGAGATTGTTACAAGAATCGTAGTTTGGTTTAATTAACCGAAGAACTTTCATTCTAAGGAAAATATTGGAAAAAAAAGTTTTTGCTACCAAACTAAAGCATCAATATCATGTATCCTAAAGAGGAGAACATGATTGTAATGCCCAGTCACAAAAGGAATGAAGATTGTTATGAGAATCCAAGTTTATCTCATTTGATAAATAAACTTTGATTATAAAGAAAATTACGGAGAATAAAGCTTTTTTTGTTAAACCAAAGCACCAATACCCTGTATCCTAATGAGGAGAACATGATTGCAGTGCCCAATCATGAAAGAATAGAAATTGTTATGAGAATATGTGTTTGTCTTGTTGAGCAGACAAACTTTTATTCTATGAAAAATGATGGAAAAAAAAGCTTTTCTTGCCAAAGCAAAATATCAGTATCATGTATCCTAATGGGCAAAACATGATTGTTGTGCCCAATCACAATAAGAATGAAGATTATGAAAAGAATCCAAGTTTGTCTCATTTGATAGATGATTTTGGATTATAAGGAAAACAGTGGAAAGAAAAGCTTTTCTTGCTAACCCAAAGAAACGAAAATCATGTACGTAACAAGGAGAATGTGATTATAGTGCCCAATTGTGAAAAAAATGGAGATTATTATGAGAATCCAAGTTTGTCTTGTTTGATGGATGAACTTTGATTCTAAGGAAAATAGTGAAAAAAAAAGCTTTTCTTACCAAACCAAAATATCAATACCATGTATCCCAATAAGGAGAGCGTAACTGTAGAGCCTAATCACAAAAAGAATCGAGATTATTGTGAGAGTCATCATTTATCTTAGCTGACAGATGAACTTTGATTTCAAGGAAAATTATGGAAAGGAAAGCTTTTCTTGCTAAACCAAAGCATCAGCATCATGTATCCTAATTAAAGGAACATGGTTGGAGTGCCTAATCACAAACAGAATGGAGATTGCTACATGAATCATAGTTTGTCTTTATTGATAGATGAACTTTGATTCTAAGGAAAATGTTGGAAAGAAAACTTTTACTACCAAACCAATGCATCAATAACATATATCCTAAAGAGGAGAACATGATTGTAGTGCCCAGCCACAAAAAGAATGAAGATTACTGTAAGAATCTAAGTTTTCTTATTCGATAGATGAACTTTGATTATAAGGAAAATTATGGTTAGAAAAGCTTTTCTTGCCAAACCAAAGCATTATCATCATGTATCTTAATGAGGAGAACACGATTGTATGCCCAATCAGAAAAAATGAAGATTATTACAAAAATCCAAGTTGGTCTCATTTAACGTATGAACTTTGGTTCTATGAAAAATGGTGGAAAGAAAAGCTTTTCTTGCCAAAACAAAGCATAAGTATCATGTATTCCAACAAGGAGAAAGTGATTGTGTTGCACAATCACAAAAGGAATGATGATTATTATGAGAATTCAAGTTTGTCTCATTTGACGAATGATCATTGATTATAAGGAAAATGATGGAGAGAAAAACTTTTATTGCCAAACCAAAGCACCAATATCATGTACCCAATGAAGAAAGTGTGATTGTAGTACCCGACCATGAAAAAAATGGAGATTATTACGAGAATCCAATTTTGTGTTGTTGGATAGATAAACTTTGATTTTAAAGAAAATGGTGGAAAAAAATGCTTTTCTTGCCAAACCAAAGCATCAATACCATGCATCCCAATGAGAAGAGCATAATTTTAGTTCCCAATCATAAAAGGAATTGAGATTGTTGTGATAATCATTGTTTATCTTAGTTGACGGATGAACTTTGATTCTAAAGAAAATAATGGAAAGGAATGGTTTTGCTGCCACACCAAAGCATCAATATCGGGTATCCCAATGAAGAAAAGGTGGTTGTAGTGCCTAATCACAAACCGAATAGAGATTATTATGAGAATCCAAGTTTGTCTCATTTGACGAATAAACTTTGGTTCTATAAAAAGTAATGAAAAGAAAAGATTTTCTTGTGAAACCAAAGCATCAGTATAATCTATCCCAACAAGGAGAACATGATTGTGGTGTGCAATCACAAAAGGAATAAAGATTATTATAAGAATCCAAGTTTGTCTCATTTAATGGATGGTCTTTGATTATAAGGAAAATGGTGGTGGGAAAAACTTTTCTAGAAAAACCAAAGCACCAATATCATGTATCCCAATGAGGAGAACAAAGTTGTAGTGCTCAATCACAAGAATAATAGAGACTATTACGGGAATCATAGTTTATCTTAGTTGACAGATAAACTTTGTTTTTAAAGAAAATATTGGAAAGGATATCTTTTTTTGCCAAAATAAGCAATCAATATCGTGTATCCCAATAAAGAGAACATGATTGTAGCACCTAATTACAAAAAGAATAGAGATTATTATGAGAATCCAGGTTTGTTTTGTTTGACAGATAAACTTTGATTCTATGGAAAATAGTGGAAAGAAAAGCTGTTCTTGCCAAACCAAAGCATCAGAATCATCAATCCCAATGAAGAGAACATGATTGTGGTGAGTAATCACAAAAAGAATGAAAATTATTACGAGAATCCAAGTTTGTCTCATTTGACACGTAATTTTGTTTGGGCCTCCTTTCCTTATCAATGAAAAAAATCTTAGATACAAAAGAAGGCATTTGCCCCAGTAGAGGAAATTTACTTTAGGGGGAATGTACATTTTCAATACTTATTTATTTGTGCTTAAATGACTACATGTACATTCAAAATTAGCACCTTTTCGAGAGTCGTACATAACAAATCTCGGATAAAAATTACGAATATCAAGATAAAATTAATAACTTTTAACTTTATACTTGTGAAATTTTGAAATTTGTTTTTGCAAATATTATCATGGTTAAATTTCCCATTTTTACGAATTTTTCCAGAATTTTTTGTTAAATTTGTGAAGTTGACCGCCATATATTTTTACTGATACTAGTGTGGTATTTATGTTGATATTCTCTTCAAAAAATCATAAATATTCAAATAAAATTCATGTTGGCTTTTTTACCGCAAGGTGTCAAGCAGGCAATTTTGATACCTATTTTTGAATTTCTCATGGTGTTGTGAGTACTTTGCTCATGAATTTTTTCGGTAAAGGCTTATTCTAGATCTCAGATTTTCATCTTTTCCATTTTTTAAATTAATATTTTGAGTATTTAACTTATTTTATATAAGTTTCAATGTAATTTTTTTTAAAAAAAATTCCTAGTTCTAAAATACGAGTTTTCCTTTATCTATAAAATTTTTTATAGAATTTTCTAAAGTTTTAAACTTTAAAATTCTTTAAATATTTTCATTTAACCACCATTAAATCAATCTTTCAAAATTCATTATATATTATGAGTTTTGCATTTTTTTCCAAATATTTTTGATTACCTGATTAGAGTTTTCTACTCCGTAAATTTTTTTGATACTTTTTTTGTTTATAATTTATAAAATATTCAAATATTATTTTTTCATTCATATTAAATCAGTTTTTCAAAATTTAATTTATTTTATGTGTCTTGCATTTTTTAGAATTTTTTTTATTTCCAAAATATCGAGTTTTCGATGCCGTAGATTTTTTGGGGAAGATTTTTCTAAGTTTATAATTTTCAAAATTCATCAAATATTATTTTTTAAATCATATTAAATGAGCTTTGAAATATTCAATTCATTTATGAGTTTTGCATTTTTTTCACATATAACCATTTTTCTAGTAAGAGTTTTTTTTGTAAAATTTTATGAGTTTGTTATTTTTAATGTTATTTCTGTAAATTAAAATTTTTTTATTGTTAGATTAAATTAAATTGTTCATATGAAATTTTGTTTCAATCACATAATTTTTAATTTTTATAATTTAATCTTTCTAACTAATTTTTAAAGTATAAGTTTACATATTATACAAATATTTTCCAAAATTCTTTAGACTTTGATGTGGTATGGATGACATCATCCACTAAAAGACAAATGCAATTAATTTAGGTTAAATCTAAATTAATAAAAAAATCTAAAATAAATAAATAAATAAATTTGTAGAAATTGGTGGAAACCCAACCATTTTGCTATCCTTCATCCCTTATAAACAGGGGTTTGATTTCTTCATTTTAAGTTTTTAGGATTGGGGAAGAAAAAATAAAGAAAAAAAGGCCAAAAATATGTAAATTTTCAGGCTTGTTTAAGGTAATTTCTTGTAAATTTCTTAATGTCTCTTTATTTCTTGTTTGAATCTTCCTTTTAATGAGCCAAATGAATACTTGTGCTCATGAATTTTGATTTATGCTAAAAGGCCAAGTATGATGGCTATGACTAGAGTTTTTTATTTTGTTATTTTACTTAATTTTTATTAGAAGTAATTTGATTTTCATTGAGATTATCTGTGTTTCTTGTGTTTGTTGGTACCTATATTATTATTTCAGTGTATATATGTTTATGTAATTTTTCATAATATTTTCATGTTGTTTTATATTGATTTATTCTTTTTTTTATGTTCTCATGCTTATTCATGGTTGGTAAAATTTCTAACATGTATATATGCTAATATTTCTGAAAATACGTGGTGAAAAAGTTATTTTTTGCCTAAAAACCATGTTGGTTGAATCATATAGGGTTGATTTTGTGATGTTTTGATTTTATTTAGCTTATTTTGTAAATATAGAAATATTAGGGACTATAATGCAAAAAATGGAAATACTTTTTCTTTGGCCATTTAAGCTTGGCCAAACCTTGTACACATCTGTAGAAGTGTTTTATGCTTAGTTTAATATATTTAGATGTTTTTTTATGAATTTTATACTATTTTGATGCTATTTTGCAAATTTAGAAAGTTTAAAGACTAATTTACAAAATGTGAAAAAATTGTTCTATGTTCATAAGTGTTTGGCCTATCATTTTGATGATTTTAGGTATGCTTTTTATCATATTTCATGATAAGTTTTGTGTTAATTTATAATTAAAAATGAAAAATTTTGTTTCAAGGCCATCCATGCCTGGCTGATTGCTAGTGTATATTTGTGAAAATGTTTTCATGTTTATTTTGATATGTATAAATATGTTTTAAGCATTTTCCACCACTTTGTTGCTATTTTGTAATTTTAGAAAGTTCAAGAGCTTATTTACAAAATTGCAAAATATTTGTTCTATGGCCAAAGGTACTTAGCCAAATTTATTATATGATACTGGTATATTTTCCATAATTTCTTTTGTGATGAATTTTATGTTTAATTATGATTTTCTTTTGTATAAGGACTAAATTGTAAAGTTAGAAAATTTTAAGGACTATTTAGAAAAACTTTGCATTTTAGAATTAATATGATATTTTTGACAATTTAAGAATATTTCTAACATTCCTATGGTCTTCCGTGAGGGTGTAGAAATTATTAAAACCTTTCACATTCTTTCGATTCTTTATAAGGAGACAAAATTTAATTTTGAAAAGTTTAAGGACTTTTTAGTAATTTTTGCATTTTAGGACTATCTTGATATTTAAGTTACCCATGGAGGGTGTAAAAGTTTTTTCATATAATTTCTAAGTTCTCTAGGTTAGTGGGATAGTTATAGGTCTAAGATAAAACTTAGGGGTCTTTTAGTAATTTTCTTAGAATCGAGTCTTACGTGATCACTAAGAAACTTTTATGTGGAAAGTGTATAGTAGGAGTAGGTTCATTTGTTCATGATTCATCCAATCCTTTAGGTTACTAGGATACGTATACGTCAAAGGTACACCCTCAGGGTATTTTAGTAATTTCTTAGAATCAAATCCTTTATGGTCTTCAGGATACTTATACGTCAAATGTGCATAATAAGGATAGGTTCAACCGTTATAGAGTCATCTAGCCCTTTAGGCTTACCAAGGTACCTAGATGTCGATGGCAGACCTTAGAGACATTTTAGTAATTTACATTAAAACCAAGTCCTATGTAACCAGGATGCTTCTATGTTAATGGCGAAAAGTAGGAATAGGTTCATTTGTTTATATAGTTATAGAAACCTTTAGTTATCGAGATACATATACGTCAGAGGAACTCTTTATGGATATTTTATCAATTTATTTTAAAACTAAGTCTTTTAAGGTCACCATGATACTTTTAAGTTAAAGGTGTAATTTAAGGGACATATTGGTCATTTCGAACAAAGTCCGCAGAATCAAGTTTAGTATTTTTTTTGTCTAAAGCAATCTTAGGATAATTTTTAACATTTATAACAAAATTATAATTTTTGCAAATTAAGACAATATCTCTGATGTTAAAATAGTACATAGAATTTTTCTCAACATATGAGAAGGATTCTACGCATTATCTTAAATACAATATGCCCTTTTAAAAATGAAAATAAAGATTTTTTGAATTTTGAAAAAAAAATAAAGCCTTTTATTCATCGACTCTCCAACGGGGTATGAAATAGAATAATAAAAAAAAACTTCCATGTTCTCTTGGTTCTCGGGGAGGGCACAAAATATCTTTTGATTTTCAAAATTATTAAAAACCTAATTTCTCATCTGAAATAATAAATTTATTTCATAAAATTTTATTTTTATAAATAAAAATTATAATTAAATATCAAATATTGAAACTAAATAAAAATCAAAATTTTTGTTAACACATGATTAATAAGGTACTGATTGTTGAGCATCATGAAAGGATTGATCCCTACTTATGATTGTAATCGACTCTCGGATCCTTTCAAGCAATTCTAGTATGAGTGCGAACCTTGGATTTAGTTTCTAAGGGTTTCATAACCTTCAAAATGCGAGCTCCGGTAGGCGAACAATCTCACCTAGCCAAAGTAAGATTAGTGATGACTCCCAAAAAATGCTCATCTTGTAACGACTATTTAGAGAAGTGAGTGAATGATTCATCTTTATAACTCGGTTCCTAAGCACAAATAAAAAATAATATTAATAATAATATGGCCTCTAAAATAAAAAAATAATGATATATAGATATATACAAAAATGAGAGGTATATATCCACTATTTTAAGTCAGACTAGTTAAGATTCGTATCCGGGCCATCTTGCAACAGCTTGGTGACTCTGCTGGGGATAGGTTAAAAAGCCAGGCCTAAAATTAATTACTGTTAACAAAATTTTGAATAATTTGGTTTCAACTAGTATTTAACTATAATTCCTTGTATTTTTAAAAAATATATTTTTTTTTATTTGTATGGAAATTTCGATGTATATTATTCATATATTTCGCTAACCCTTTTGTTTTCTTTCTAGTGTTACTTTCTTATGGGGGAAATTTAAGATAAGGGTTTTTATTATTTTTAAAAATATCAAGTCATAAAAGGTAAGCTATTCTCTACACACTGTGCACATGCATATGCATTAAATTCTCTTCCAAGCATATAGAGGGGGCATAAGTACCTAATATTTTAGAAAGGGGTGAAGTACCTTTACCTTCTGAGGTGTTAGCCTTTGTCTGGGCTAGTGAAAAGATTAATAGGTGTAAATTCCTATGCTTGTCTGAGGTGTTAGCCTCATTATGGGTATAGAAGATGCTCACACTTGAATTTAACCCTTTCCAACATAGACCTACAATAGGGTAGGATTAAAGCAACTTGTCAATTCTTTTTGAACTCAGGGAACAATTCAAGAACTTATTTGGGTGTCTAACTCAAACTTCATGTAATGAACTATAGGGGACTCACCTTGTTAGAGCCATACCTGATTCTAAAGGGTACCGAATTAGGTACATATAAGGGAACACGTTAACTTTTGACTCTTCTAATTTTACTTTCTTGATATTAATAAGTGTATATTGTGTTGTTATTATATGTTTTACTTTTATTTGTTCTTCCCATTAATATATTATACTATGAAGGATTTTTCGGCTTGAGATTTATATCCCATAGAAACTTGTAAATTCATTCATGCATTTCTTTATACATTTGCAAAGTTCACATCTATATATTCATGCATTCATAATTTTTACAATACATTAAAACAATTCTATTTATTATATTTCTAAGCATCACAATATGAATGGCAATATTGAGGCAAGAATCATCACATTAGAATCCATCTAAGAAGAATTTGTTCATGAAGTTCGGGGAATGGAAAGACTAATCAATAAATTGATAAAAATGGTCGAGGGTTTAAAAAAGCAAACTTGCCTAAGAACACCCTCATGTTCAATGAATCCAAAAAATTAGAATCTAAAAGATCTATAGGAGGCATGACTAAGTGCTTTGGAGCTGATAGTTAGAGGAATGGTATAGGAGATCCAAAAGATAAAAGAATAATTATTCAAATTGACAAAAATTATTAGAGATTTTATGGGTGATCCCCAAGAATTACCATTGCCTTCAACCTAACTTTTAACACTCAAAGACTCAAAGATTAGACCTAATGAACCTCAAATAAAGATCCTAATCCTTGGTCCAGGCAGATGATAGAAATAAAGCCACCTATTTCCACACCCGTATGGATTAGTCTATCTTCCAACCCTGCAAGTCTTCTCAATGCTAGGTAGCCTCCTTTAATGACCATGCCAAGAAAAGATCATGAAAGAATCATAAATTCGATCTAATCCCACTAACCTATAAGGAACTGTATTTTCTTTTGCTTTAACATAAGCTCGTGCTCCTGAATATGTTCTTCCATATAAACCCCCTTATCTTGAAATGGTATAAAATTAATGAACATTATGAAAACGACGTAGGAATACAGCAACATTCAATAGAAACATGCAATACTTTCAAAAAGAAAGTTCAAAAGCTAATTAGTGCCAACGTAATCTAATTTGAACCAAGGATGAATGTTCTCACTAAACTCCCATCTTGTTATTAGAGGCATTACGACATCTAAGGCAACAAAGTGATCATCAAGATAACCTTTTAGCTGATAGGACTTGCAAATATAGGCTTTGTAAATTTAAGGCTTCGTAAATAGAGGGCATGCAAATAAGGCGATCATGGAGGGTTTTGTAAATATAGGGTTCAAAAAGAATGTCCGGGACTTGCAAAGATTCTCTTGAGGCACTAACATAATTAGAAAAATGAAATGCTTACAAAAATGATCCTTTTATTTATTGTTTTTTGAATCTTGTAAATGTACACCAACTATGAAAAAACAAATCAGTGGGTTTTAGTTGATGAAACGATAGTGTACAGTTTTTATCATAATATGGCCCGATTTAAAATGGCAGATATACCCCTTATTTCGTATATACATATCTATGTATCATTATTTTCATTTATTTTAAGGGTCATATCATTATTATTTTGTTATTCTTTATTTTTCGTACCTGAAGATTGAGTTGTCGAGATGAATCGCTCACTCAATTTAACTCGAAAATAGTCATTATAAAACAACCATTTTTCTAGAGTCACCACCAATCTTATTTTGGCCAAGTGAGATTGGTCACCGATCAGAGTTTATATTTTTAGGGTTACGAAACCCTCAAAACAAACTCCAAAGTCTATGCTCATATCAAAGATTGCATGAAAGGATTTGGGAGCAGTTACAATCATAAGTAGGGATCAATCCTTTTGTGATTCCTAAAAATAGGTACATTATTAATCTTATATTAATTTAAATTTTGATTTTTATTTGGTTTCAATATTTAATATTTAATATTTAGTTATAATTCCCTTAACATTCTATTAAAGAAATTTATTATTCTAAGAAAGTTGGGTTTTATTATTTCAGTAAATCACAATATCATTCGTACCCTTTCAAAGAACTAAGAGGACACAAAAATTTTTATCAATCTCTTTCGTACCCTACTGGAGAACTTGTGAAATATGAAAGGATTTTATATTTATAAAAATTGAAAAATTTTACTTTCATTTTAGAAATGGTGTCTCGTTATTAAAGTAATCCGTAGAACCCTTCGAATATTTTGGTAAGAATTCCATGCATTAATTTATCGGAGACATTGCATTAATTTTAAAAAAAAATATATCCAATTTAATTAAGAATATAAATCCTAACACCTAAAAATGGTCCAATATGATGAACATATTCCTAATGTGTATTTTCGACATGAAAGTATCCCAGTAAACACATAAGACTTGGCTTTAATGCAAAATTACTAAAAATGCCTTTGAGCTCTACCATCTACATGAAAGTATCCAGTGACCCCTAATGACTCAAAACTAATACTAAAAGTGTGAATCTATCCTAAATATGCACTTTTGGCGTAAAACCATCCTAGTGTTAACCTAAGACGCGATTTTAGATAAAATTACCAAAATGCCTCCTAAGGTATACCTTTGATGTGAAAGTATGCTAGTACCTTCATAGACACAATACCATGATGAAATGACAAACCTATCCTAAATATGCACCTTTGCCATAAAAGCATCCCAATTACTACCTAGGACCTGGTTTTAAGTAAAATTACCAAAATACCTTCAAGGTATGCTTTCGTCGTGCGAGTATCTAGGTACCTTAACGGACATTAAAATGATTACAAAATTATGAATTTACACTAAATAGGGAAATTAAAATCTTAAAATTGGCTTAAAATGCAAAAAATGCAATTAAACCCTAAAACTTTTAAAAATTTCATTTAGTATCCAAGGAAAAATTGAGACGATACGAATGGTCTTAAAAATTTTTGTACCCCTAAGAAAAACCATAGGAATAATAAAAATATTTAAGTAAAAAAATGATCATTTTACCTTTAAATACTAGTATTTTCTATTTCCTTAAACCTATCAAAATTTACATTTAAGCCCCTATATAGAAAAACATTAGAAAACATCACAAACATATGTAAATATACATGAAAAACACACCGAATACATCCATAAGGATTTTGCCAAACACATTGGCTTTGAAACAACATTTTTTTACTTTCTGCAAAATAGTCCTTAAACCTTTTAAATTTGTATTTTAACCACTACATGGGAAAAACATCACAAAACACTAGAAAAAATCATCAAACTAGTTAAGAATCAACACAAAAATCAAGGTAAAATGTGTATGAAAATTCAGCCAAGCACTTTTAGCCATAACATAACTTTTTCATATTTTGCAATTTAATCCTTAAACTTTTTTAAAATTACAAATTAGCCCCCAAAATATAAAAAATGCATAAAATATGTGTGAAAATGCTTGAAACAGTTTTTCCATGGTGCTAGAAAGTTTCAGCCATCAAGAATAATATATAAAAATTAAAAACTTTTACAATTTAATCCCTAAAATTTTTAATATTACAAAACAACCTAAAAACCAAAAATCAACACAAAAATAAGCATAAAATCATCACCAAAAATTCTTATTAAATTCATCCAAGTGGGAAACAAAATATCATTAAATATTTTCTCAACACAAAATCATGGAAACAACCATGAATAAATATCATCAAACTTAAATGCAAAAATATAATAAAAAAATAAATATGTAAATATATAGATCGTCATATTAACATGAAAATATTAAGAAAAATAGCATGAACATAAATATATAAGTCAAAATTAATACTACATAAACAACAATATTTCATAAAAAAATCAAGCTTTAACTAAAAAAATTAAATATAACAACAAATATATTAAAAATTGTTCATTATCAACATGTTATCCATTCAACTTGGATGAAAATCCATGAGATTAACATGATTGTGACTCAAAAAAATAAAGAAAAATGGAGATAAGCAAAAAATTACATGATTTCTACATGAAACCACCTTGAAAGACTTGAAAACTCAAAACTTCATGAGAAATTTTAAGAAAAATGCTATGGAAATAATTAACAATTTGTGAAAACTTCTCCCATGGTTTTTCAAGGTGGGAGAATAGGCCAAGAAAGTTCCCAAGCCTTCTTGGCTGTTGGCCTTTTATCTTTTTTTTTCATTTCTTTTTTTTTTGTTTTTTATTTTTAATATGTATTTGATATGATTTTTTTTTGTATTTTGCTCAGATATAAATGAATTATTTTTATCTCTTATGAATTGCATCATGCATGACACCATCAATTCTAGAGATATTTTAGATGATTTTTGTATAAATATAAAATTATACTGTAAAAATTAATTAAAAGGACTAAATTATAAAAATTAAAAGAAATAGATATTTGAAATAAAACTTCATATGATTAATTCCATTTCATCTAATAATAAAAATGAGTTTTAATTAACAAAAAAAATTAAAAATAACAAACTTGTAAAATTTTACGAGAAAAACCCTTATCGAAAAAAATTATTATTTATGAAAAACTACAAAACCCAAAAAATAAATTTAATTTTTTAAAACTGATTTAATATAAATTAAATAATAATAATAGTTGAAGAATTTTAAAAATTATAAACTCAAAGAAAATCTTACCAAACAAATTTAGAGTAGAAAACTTTGTATCTCGAAAACTAAAAAAATTTTAAAACTCATAAAATAAATTAAATTTTAAAAAAACTGATTTAATATGAATTAAATAATATATTTAAATAATTTTAAAAATTATAAACTTAGAAAAATCTTCCTAAAAAATTTATAGAACGGAAAGATCCATAATTTGGGAACGGGAAAGATATAAAAAATGCAAAACATATAAATAAATTGAATTTTGTAAAACTGATCTAATGGTGATTAAATGAAAATATTTAAAGAATTTTGAAGTTCAAAACTCAAGAAAATTGTAGCAAAAATTTTACAGATAAAGTAAAATTCGTATTTTAAAACTAGGAAAATTAAAAAAATACATTGAAATTTATATAAAATGAATTAAATACAATGTATTATTCAAAATATTAATTTTAAAAATCGTAAAGATGAAAATAAAAGTCTAAAATAGTTTTACTAAGAAAAATTTCATTAGTATGATACTTGTGGTACTATGAAAAATTTAAAATTAGTTACTAAAATGAACAACCTAACACTTTATGGTATAAAATGCAAATTTAAATTTTTCCTTAAATATTTTTATTTTTCAGATTGAGTAACAATATAAATACCACACTGGTATCTATAAAAATATACAACAATTAATTTTCCAAATTTTACAAAAAAATCTAAAAAATTCTTAAAAGTAGGAAATTTGACCGTGATATCATTTGCAAAGATAGATTTTCAAAATTTGTGAAGAAACTATTAAAAATAAATTTTCTCTAAAATATCCATTTATATATACGAAATTGGATATCAAAATGACTTTTTCTATCATGTGAACTTATGACCATTTAAATATGACTAAAAAGATCTTGAAAAAAGTCTTGTTCATCTGAAAAAGACCATTCCCAATAAGGGTGCCTGTTAAGTTCTCAATCTTGAATATTTTGGATTATCGAAAAAGAAACCCAGATGAAATTAGGTGCCTACAATTACCTCCTTTGATCATTACTGAGAATCAGGAATATGGTAAAGACCAATTGGACATAATTTTGTTCAGGTTGTTAAGCTTTGAAAAATAATCCAAACTAATAATAAACATAACAATTAATTAACTAAAGGCGAATCATTAAATTAAATGGTGACCAGGGTGGAACCTAAGTTAAAAGGGGTTAACTGTGACAAAACCATGCAAGTCAATAGAAAGAAAAGTTAACCAAGATGAAACCTACAAGTCAAAAAATGAAAAGAGTTGACTAGGATGAAACTTGCAAGTTAACCAATAAAGGGACTGTCAAGTTAAAGAGGTAAGGGTTGACTAGGATAAAACTGATAAGTCAACAATGAAAAAGGTTTATCAGGATGAAATCGACAAGTCAACATAGGTGAAGGTAGACCAAGATGAAACTGACAAGTGATAAAATAAAAAGGGTTAACTAGGAGAAATTGACAAGTCAACATAGGTAAGGCTTAATCATGATGAAATGACAAGTCAACAAATAAAAGGGGTCAACTAGGATGAAATCGATAAGTCAACATGGTAAGGGTTAACCAGAACGAAACCAATAAGTCAACAAATGAAAAAGGTTGAACAGGGTGAAATTGAAAAATTAACATAAGTAACTATTGATTAAGACTAAATTGATAAGTGAGCGAATGAAAAAGGTTGACTAAGATAAAATTGAAAAGTTAACATAGATAAGTGTTGATCAAGATAACATTGATAAGTCAACAAATAAAAAAGGTTAACCAAAGTAAAATCAATAAGTCAACATAAATAAAAGTTAATCGAGACGAAACCGATAAGTCAAAAAATAAAAAAGGTTGATCGAGATAAAATCAACAAGTCAACAAACGAAAGATATTGACCAGGATGAAATTGATAAGTCAATATAGGTAAGGGTAAATTGGGATGAAACCAATAGGTCAACAAATGAAAGGGTTTGACTAAAACAAAACTGATAAGTTAACATAGGTAAGTGTTGCCAAGATAAAACTAATAAGTCAACAAATAAAAGTGGCTGACAGGAGCAAAATCAATAATTCAACGTAGGTAAGGGTTGACCAAGACAAAATTGATAAGTTCATAAATAAAAGGTGTTAATAGAGACAAAGTCAATAAGTCAATAAATGAAAATGGTTGATCGAGAAAAAATGGATAAGTCAACTTAGATAAGGGTTGACCATGACAAAATCGATAAGTTAACAAATAAAAAGGGTTGATCAGGATGAAACTGACAGGTCAGCATAGGTAATTGTTAACTAAAATGAAACTGACAAGTTAAAATAAGTAAGCGTTGACTGAGATAAAACCAACAAGTCAACATAGGTAATGATCGAGATAAAATCGATAAGTCAGCAAGTGAAAGGGGTTGACCGGGATAAAATTGATATGTCAACATAGGTAAAGATTGACCATGATAAAATCGATAAGTCAATAAATGAAAGAGGTTAACCGAGACGAAACTAACAAGTTAACATAGGTAAGGGTTGATTAAGATAAAATCAATAAGTCAACATATGAAAAAAATTAACCAGGACAAAATTGACAAGTCAACATAGGTAAAAGCTGAGCGAGACAAAATCGATAAGTTGATAAATGAAAGTGATTCATCGAGGCAAAACTGATAAGTCAACATAGGTAAAGGTTTATTAGGACAAAGCCAATAAGTCAACAAATGAAAGAGGTTAACGAGGACAAAACTGACAAGTCAATAAATGAAAAAGGTTTACTGTAACAAAATCAAGAAGTCAACAAATGAAAGGGGTTAACTGAGATAAAACTAATAAGTAAACAATCAAAAAGGGTTAACCAGGATAAAATCGATAAGTTAACATAAGTAAAGGATGAACCAGATGAAATTGATAAGTCAACATAAGTAAAGGTTAACCAAGACAAAATCGACAAGTCAATTAATGAAAAGGGTTGATCAAGGCAAAACTAATAAGTTAACATAGGTAAAGGTTGATTAGGACGAAACTAACAAGTCAAAAATGAAAGGGGTTTGGAAAAACATTAATGCTCTGTCAATTTGAAAATATGAGGGGCTTACCTTTCGAATTTGAAGGAATAAGCATGATCATTATTTTCCTTTTACTCCATGTTTAGCATTTCCTATAAATTATTGCATTTCCTATAAATTATTGAATGCAAATGCATGCATAATGCAAAAACTATTCTTGATATGTCTTTCTATTTTGAAAGTGTGCTTTTTCTTGAAGTTGAAACCATTTTAAAAAAATGCTGTAAACATTTATATTTCTTTGAAATTTGCCTAAGCCTTGATGTGAAGGTATCTTTAAAAGTTGTTATAGATATTTCTTTTTTTTTTGGCAAAAGAAGCTCATGGCTAAAGTTAAAGTTAAAGGCTTTTTCTTATACTTTGATTTTAAATCATTAATAGGTTATCATATATTTGTCTCAAAAATCTTTTTTTTAATCATTATTTTAGGGATTTGGAAATTATTCAACTTTTCTCATAAGGTCACCAAATATCAAATTAACATCTATCAATTTAATGATACAACTTTATACAGTTGGAAGTATATGCTCGAGGTATATTTACATATTTCTATTGGAATCATTAGAAATATCATAACTCATCAAAATTCCAAGATTTACAAACGAGATCACTTTCTTATTCTAACCTAGAAAGGAATCTACTTGATGAAAATTTCAAAATAATTTCAGCCATGATTTTTCCAAGATCAAGGATAATGGATATGTTGTCTTCATCACGATGTTAAGACTTTGTTAAGATTGATGATCACCATTGGGAACTTCTCTGAATGAAAAAAAAGAAATAAATTTAAAAGGATAAATAGGGTTACACTAGTAAACACTTGTCTTGAATAAATTGATAGAAGAAGGTTAAGGTTTATCAAGACCAAATTTAAGTGAATGTCCCTTTCATGGGAATTCCTTAAAAGGAAAACAAAAAAAGTTATAACATCCTTTTAATCTTTAAATAGAAAAGCCCAAAAGGTGTTAAAACAATGCTAGTAAACACCAAGTCTTAAAAGGTTAATTTGGAAAGCCTTTAACAACGATCAATTTTCAAGGTCGGGCTACAAAAATTTAAAAGGTTATCTTTAAAAGAATTAATAATTGGGCATTTAATTCAACTTTTTACTAATATCATGAAATTTCCAAAGGTTTTCTAGGGATTTCTAAATTAGTATGAAAAGTTCTTTCCCATTGGTGGCTATCTTTGTTAGTTTAGAAATAATTCCAAAGCTTTTAAGTTTGTTCTAGACTGCATTTTCGAGCTTTCACTTTAGAACTTCATTTTTTTAATTGCTTGCCCTATCATGTTCTTAAAGACTTAAAAATCATCTAGAAAGATGAATTTTCGAAGAGTTTCTTAGGAATGGCCCAACAACTCAAATAGCCATGTCTGATCGAAATAGACTTTATAGGTAGTAATGTAGGCCATGGTTCATGATTTAGAACAAAAAGAGGGATAAAAAGGCCTAAATTAAGTGTTCCAAGGGTAATTATTCAAGGATCATTTTTCTTTAGAGGGAATTAAATTCAGCTTATCTTTCAAGATGCATAAATCTTTATTTCTTTATATTTTCTTTCTTTCATCTTTCTTTGCTTCTTTTATTTATTTTTTCATCACATTTTTCTCCGTTCTTCATTCTGAAAGAACTTGAAATTTTCTTCATTCCTAAGTCTAAAAGAACTTAAAATTTTTTTCATTTTTCACTTGGAATATTTGAACTTAAAATTCAAACTTGTTTTTTCTTCAAAATTTACGTCATGACGTCTGACTTGTTCTTCTCATCACTTTGGAACAAATTTGCTCATTCTGATCTTAAAACTTTGCTTCATTTGCCTTCCGGTGTGGAGAGTGATCCTTGATTAAGGTTTAAAGAAAAAAATAAATTATCAAGTTCAAAGGGGATCGCAAAAGGATAATTTTCTATATTTGTGAAGTGATAGAAAAAGAAGGTTATTTTTTATTTCAAATAAAACCATTTGAATTGGCAAGCATTTTGCTAGGAAAAAAGTTATCTTCTTTTAGAAATCATTTTAAGTACCTTACTAACATGATGTTGCGCTCAATTTTTAAAGTCCTAAGGTATGGCCCTCAATATTTTTAGCTCCATAGGCATTAATAAATTTTGGTTTTAGTTGAGCCTTCAAGAAGGAAATTGAATTTGCATGGGAAAATCTTACATATGTATCAGGTGTTGGATTGAAAAGGTTTTATCCTAAAAGAGAAAGTGTTTTTTGCTTAGTTTCATTCTCATTCTTCCTAAATCAAAGATTTGGAAGAGTGTCATAAAAGTTACAGCCAAAAGGTTATTTAAATATGGGAGATCCCAAAATTACTATCTTTATTCTAACACTTCTCAAATATAGTTATCTGAGTCTTTTAGGAATATAACTTATTTGCTTAACCTTCAAGGAATCCATAAAAGGATGCAAAGTTTATGGTTATGAAAGGTTTATGATTAAAATTCTAAGATAATCATATGAACAAAAATGAAGATTTTTTTCCTTAAAAGAGTCTGGTCTAATGGTAATCACCTCTCAAAGAAAAATTTTCAAAAATGTACTTATTATCCTAGATATTGGAAATCATTATTAGCAAAGTTCATATTCTATAATAGGATGCACAATATTCACAATCCAAAACTATCTCAAAATTCACAATTTCTAAAAGTGTACAGAATTTTAAAGATAAGATAAGAATTGCCCTTAATTGGCATACTACCATAAGCTTAATGAATTTTGGACTATTCATCTTTGATAAGTATCCACCAATTTTAGATTTTGCTAGATTAACATCTTTGGGGCTTAAATTGTAGATCAGTTAATGGAACATTAGGAGATGTATAGAACTTTAGGTTCTTAAACTCAAAAATTCTACAAAATATGTTGTTATTTCCTGTCATCTTGAACGTGCTTTGAGTACAATCATTATATAAGACTTGATTCTTTAGTGGACTCTAGTAAGGAGGATAAATCCAAAAGCTTATTACATAGAGAAAAATCATCCAAGTAATTCAATAAGAGCATATGATTCCTGGCCAACCATGCTGGATACTCTAAATTATCCTCATATTAAACAACATGCATTGGTTAATAACATCCTTCGACAAAAAATGTTGATCCTGGCACTCAGATTTTTTTTACTTCGAGTAGGAAGGCTTCTTAAGCTTTGCGAAAACAATGAAAAATCATCTTATTCTGCACGAACAAAGGAGAGAGCTTGGTATGGGAAATTGATGAAGCATGGTGCACCTTTTTCATTTTTTTCTTCATCCTAATCTATTTGCTGGGTCTGTTCGCTTTTTTAGAATTTTGAGTCAAAAAAGTTTACGTAAAGGGTCACAGGATTTTAGGATAATTGAACTGAGATTGTTGACTAATAAAAGATTGGGGCTGAGGGTGCAATCTGAATAGATTTCCTTGCTTTCTCAACTTTCTGTGAAACTGGCTTCCATTGACTATGAATCACATTCTCATCCCCATAAATGCTACCTTAAGGTAATTGCTTTTCAGCTTGCACTTTTCCAAATTTCCCACTAAAATGTTGGTATGATACGAGACTATTTGTAAATAACTTTAGTCATGGCTTTGCTTTTGCATAGACCTTGTTTTCTTGTTAAGGTTAAAGATCGCCAATTCTTTTTGTGCAGCAATTCTTGTATCTACCCTTTGTGAAAAGTGCAACAATATTTATATGGATGGCTAGTGCTGAAGTGTTTTAAGCACTTGCTGGTTGCATATTTATGAACCTATTGTTTATGCATCTTGAACATTAACTAGTATTTCCTCAAATGCCCTAGCAGAAGTATTGGTAATACCTTTTGGCTAATGGGGAATTGGCTCTTTTATCTCAAGTAGTTTCATTGTACTTTCAATTTATGCATGTATTTTTTTTTCTTATTCTATGGTGTCTTCCATTTAATGATTCATGTTATTTCACCTTAAAATATAAAAAAATTAAATCAGTTTACTTGAATATGTATGTACTTTTTTAAAATTAATCTTTATTGGCATCCTGGCATGATTGTCAATGAATGGAAAAAGCACATAAATGAATGAATGCATGAATGAATGAATAAATAAGAGAGTAAATGGGGTAGCATTTAATAAAACAGATTGGATCTTAGATAATTAGCCAAGTATTAAACATAAAGATTATTATAGAGGTAAGCATCCAAAGAACTTGAGTCATGATTCAATAGTATTGTTTCATTAATCCAAAATTCTCTAATTTATCCATTGATTGTGGCCGTATATAGCCATATTTACAAGATTCAAAAGCAAAGTAACAAAAGGAATTGTTCTTGCAAATATCACGTTTTCCTGACTGTGTTAACGATTTTAAGGGATTTTTGAAACCATAATCATTCATTTTTAAACCTATATTCGCAAAATCTGGCAAGCAACCCAAAAAGTTATCTTCGTAATTATTTGATTTCCCTTACTTTCTAATACTTCCAATGCATGATCTTTTTTCTTTCTCGCAAATAGTCAACCATTTTTATCAGTCTATTTAGCAAATTTCCATTCCATAGACTTTATGGTTGAACTCTTCTTAGATAAACACTAATGTGTTTACCCTTGCCTCTAAATTATCAGTCATGTCTTGATTCTTGAAATGCAATAAATGAAATGAATTATCACATTATGGAAATTATGAATGCATGAACACGTACGAATTTGAACTTTGCAGATGCATGAATGAATTTGCAAGTTTCCATAGAATAAAAAATGTGATGCCAAGAATAAAAAAACTTTTTCATAATATAATAAATTAATAAAAGTCAAATATATCATAATAACACAACATACACTTATTAATATAAAGAAAATCAAAATCATAAAAGTAAAGGGTTAGAAGTTCCCCCCATGTGTATCTAATTCTGTACCCTCTAGAATCGGGTATGGCTCTAAACTAGGTGATACCCCTATGATTCATCATATGAAGTTTGGGTTAGACATCTAAATAGGTTCTCGAATTGCTCTTTGAGTTAGGAAAAAAAACCAAAAAGGTACCCTAATCCTTAGAAAGGGTTCAATTCAAGTTGGAGTATCTTCCATGCACATAAAGAGGCCAACACCTTGAGCAGGCATAGGAATTTACACCCAGTAGGCTTTCACTGGCCTAGACAAAGGGTAACACTTCAGAAGGTAAAGCTACTTCACCTCCTCCTAAAATATTAGGTACCTATGTCCCCTCTATATACGTGGAAGAAAATATAATGCATATGAATGTGCACAATGTGTGCAGGGGAGCAACATACCTTTTGTGATTTTGTAATTGTTCAAGGATCATTTTTTTAGAGGGAATTAAATTCAGTTTATCTTTCAAGATGCATAAATCTTCATTTTTTTCTTATTTTCTGTCTGTCATCTTTCTTTGCTTCTTTTTATTTATTTTTTCATCATATTTTTCTTCGTTTTTCATTTCGAAAGAACTTGAAATTTTATTTATTCTTCATTCTGAAAGAACTTAAAATTTTCTTTATTCTTTACTTAAAATATTTTAACTTAAAATTCAAACTTTTTTCTTTCTTCAAATTTACTTCATGACATCTAACTTATTTTTCTCGTAACTGTAGAACAAATTTGCTCCTTCTGATTTTAAAACTTTGCTTCATTTGCCCTCCGGTGTGGAGGGTGATCCTTGATTAATGTTCAAAGAATAAATAAATTATCAAGCTCAAAGGGGATCGCAAAAGGATAATTTTCTATATTTGTGAAGGTACAGAAAAAGAAGGTTATTTTTCATTTCAAATAAAACCATTTGAATTGGCGAGCATTTTGCTATAAAAAAGGTTATCTTCCTTTAGAAATCATTTTGAATACCTCACTAACATGATGTTGCAATCCATTTTTAAAGTCTTAAGGTATGCCCCTCAACATTTTTAGCTTTATAGCCACCAATGAATTTTGGTTCTGGTTGAGCCTTCAAGAAGGAAATTGAATTGGCATGGGAAAATCTTACATATGTATTAGGTGTTGGTTTGAAAAGGTTTTATCCCAAAAGAGAAAAATGTTTTTTGCTTAGTTTCATTCTCATTCTTCTTAAATCAAAGATTTGGAAGAGTGTCATAAAAGTTACAGCCAAGAGGTTATCTAAATATGGGAGATCCCGAAATTACTATTATTGTTCTAATACATGTCAAATATAGTTATCTGAGTCTTTTAGGAATATAACTTATTTGTTTGACCTTCAAGGAATCCATAAAAAGATGCAAAGTTTATGGTTATGAAATGTTTATGATCGAAATTCTAAGATAATCTTATGAACAAAAGTGCATATTTTTTCCTTAAAAGATTCTGGTCTAATGGTGATCCCCTATCAAAGAAAAATTTTTAAAAGTGTACTTGTTATCCTAGATATTGGAAATCATTATGAGCAAAGTTCATATTGTATGATAGGATGCACAATATTCACAATCCAAAAGTATTTTAAAATTCACAATTTCTAAAAATGTACAAAATTTTAAAGTTAAGATAGGAATTGCCCTTGATTGGCATACTACCATAAGGTTAATGAATTTTGGACTAATCATCCTTGATAAGTATCCACCAATTTTAGATTTTGCTAGATTGACTTTGGGGCTTGAATTATAGATTAGCTAATGGAACATTAAGAGATGTATCGAACTCTAGGTTCTTAAGCTCGAAAATTTTACAAAATGTGTTGTTATTTCCTGTCATCTTAATTGTGCTTTGAGTACAATCACTATATAAGACTTGATTCTTTAGTGGACTCTAGCAAGGAGGATGAATCCAAAAGCTTATTACATAGAAAAGAAATCATCCAAGTAATTCAGTAGGAGCATATGATTCCTGGCCAACCATGCTGGATACTCCAAACTATTGTCACATTGAATAATACACATTGGTTAATGAGATCCTTCAACAAAAAATATTGATCCTGAAACTTAGATTGTTCTACTTCATGTAGGAAGGCTTCCTAAGCTTTGCGAAAACAATGAAAAATCATCTGATTCTGCATGAACGAAGGAGAGAGCTTGGTGAAAGAAATTGATGAGGCATGGCATCTTTATCATTTTTCTTTTTTTTTATCCTAAACTATTTACTGGGTCCGTTTGCTTTTTTAGAATTTTGAGTCAAAAAGGTTTACGTAAAGGGTCATAGGATATGAGGATAATTGAACTGAGATCATTGACTAATAAAAAATTTGGGCTGAGGGTGCAAGCTGAATGGATTTCCTTACTTTCTTAACTTTCTATGAAACTGGCTTTCATTGACTATGAATCACCTTCTCATCCCCATAAATGCTACCTTAAGGTCATTACTTTTCAACTTGCACTTTTCCAAATTTCCCATAGAAATGTTGGTATGATGCAGGACTATTTGTAAATTACTTTAGTCATGGCTTTGCTTTTGGATAGACCTTGCTTTCTTGTTAAAGTTAAAGACTGCTAATTCTTTTTGTGCAGTAATTCTTGTATCTACCTTTTGTGAAAGGGGTGACAATATTTATGTGGATGGCTAGTGCTGAAGTGTTTTAAGTGCTTTTTGGTTGCATATTTATGAACCTATTGTTTATGCATCTTGAACATTGACTAGTATTTCCTCAGATGCCCTAGCAAAAGTGTTGGTAATACCTTTTGGCTAATTAGGAACTAGCTTTTTTATCTCAAGTAGTTTCATTGTACTTTCAATTTGTGCTGTATTTTTTTATTGTTCTATGGTGTCTTCCATTTAATGATTCATGTTATTTCACCTTAAAATATAAAAAAATTTTAAACCATTTTACATTAATATGTTTGTATTTTTAGAACATTAATCTTTATTGGCATCCTAGTACGATTGTCAATGAATGGAAAAATTACATAAATGAATGAATGCATAAATGAGTGAAAAAATAAGAGAGTAAATGGGGTAGCATTTAATGAAACAGATTGGATGTTAGACAATTCGCCAAGCATTAGACATTGAGATTATTATATCATGATGCAACAGTATTGTTTTATTAATCTAAACTTTTTTAATCTATCCATTGATTGTGGCCGTATATAGCCATATTTACAAGATTCAAAAGCAAAGTAACAAAAATAATTGTTCTTGCAAATATCACATTTTCCTAACTATGTTAGTGCTTCAATGGATTTTTGAAAGCATAATCATTTATTTTTAACCCTATATTCACAAAATCTAGCAAGTAGCCCAAAAAGTTATCTTCGCAATCATTTGATTTCCCCTACTTTCTAATACTTCCAATGTGTGATCTTTTCTCTTTCACATAAACAGTCAACCATTTTTATCAGTCTATTAAGCAGATTTTCCATTCCATAGACTTTATGGTTGAACTCTTCTTAGATGAACACCAACGTGTTGACCTTTGCCTCTAAATTATCAGTCATGTCTTGATTCTTGAAATACAAAAAATGAAATGAATTAGTACATTATGGAAATTATGAATGCATGAACACATACGATTGTGAACTTTGTAGATGCATGAATGAATTTACAAGTTTCCATAAAATAAAATATGTGATGCCAAGAATAAAAAAAGTTCTTCGTAATATAATAAATTAATAAAAGTAAAATATATCATAATAACACAACATACACTTATTAATATGAAGAAAATCAAAATCATAAAAGTAAAGGGTTAGAAGTTTCCCCCCATGTGTATCTAACTCTGTACCCTCTAGAATTGGGTATGGCTCTAAATTAGGTGAGACCCTTACGATTCGTTATATGAAGTTTGGGTTAGACTTATAAATAGGTTCTTGAATTACTTTTTGAGGTAGGAAAGAACCAAAGAGGTACCCTAATCCTTTGAAAGGGTTTAATTCGAGTGTGAGTATCTTCCATGCACGTAAAGAGGCTAACACCTTGAGCAAGCATAGGAATTTACACCCACTAGGCTTTCACTAGCCCAAATAGAGGCTAACACCTCAGAAGGTAAAGCTACTTCACCTTCTTCTAAAATATTAGGTACTTATGCCCTCTCCATATACGTGGAAGAAAATATAATGCATATGAATGTGCACAATGTGCATAGGGGAGCAATATACCTTTTATGATTTGACACTTTCAAAAATAATATAAGCCCTATCCTAAATTCCCTCCAGAAATAAGGTTACAAAATAACACAATTTCAACATAGGACAAAAACATAATAAAATTTTTTTTTGAAAATATCAGGAATTATGGTTAAATACCAATTGAAATCAAATTAATCAAAATTTATTTAGCATAAAATTAATTTTAGGCCTGACTCTCTAATTGTCCTTAGTGGAGTCACCAAGTTATTGCAACATGGCCTAGATATGAATCCCGAGCAAGCTGACTTAAAATGGTGGATATACCCCTTATTTATATATATATCATTATTTTGTTTTATTTTAGGGGCCATATCTTTATTTTTTTATTCTTTATCTTTCATATCTGGGGACTAAGTCGTCGAGATGAAGTGTTCACTAAACTTAATTAGAAAACAGTCATTATAAAATGACCATTTTTCTGAAGTGGCAGATATTATGCCCTAGTAGCATCAAAAAGTGAAACTCAATAAGAGAATACTAGCTTATTCCTCAAGCACCAAAATCTGCAATAAAAAACTTAGATTTAGTAACCTTTAATGAGCCAGTGAATGAGAAAGAAGCTACAAAATTCCCAAGTTCTTCAAACACAGCAAATACAGTATCATCAATCGGTTGTATAAGCAACCCGTCAAGATATCTGTGTTGTCATTACTGTTGAATTATAAAGCTCGCAAGAATGCTCTTCTCAAAGTTTTGAATGAGGCTTATGTCCCTCCCTGCATTTTTATAGGTCAGTTGGATCGCTTAGTGAGTAACATCACTGCCGTAATTACATATCTTTCAGCAATGATGAAATCCCGCTTGAAGGGAGAAGAAACTACAAAGCCCTTCATATCACAATGTATTGTAAAAGCACCATATTGCCTAAGGTGCTCATTGATAAGGAGTCGGCTTCAAATATAATGCCCATGTCATGCTTGAACAAGCTCTCTATTAATGTATCTTATATCTAGAATAGTCATACGATTGTGTGGGCATTCGATGGAACTTGCCAAAACATTATGGGGAACATCGCCATTCCACTCCAAGTCATCCCATGTACTTATGAAGTTGGTTTCCATGTGATGGACGTTGCTCCATCGTATAACTGCCTATTAGGAAGGCCTTGGATTCATTTTGCTGGGGCAGTACCATCATCTTTGCAGCAAAAGTTAAAATTTGTTATCAAGAATACAGTTGTCAGTATTGGAGGAGAAAAATACATCATTGCTGCTACCTTAATTGATGCCCCATATCTTGAACTTGATGAAGACATCCCAAAATCCTTGTTCCAATCCTTTGAGTTTGTAAATGCCACTTATGTCAATGAAGGGTTGCCAATAGTTCAGCCTCACTTATCAGAGAGTACTCATATGGGTTTAAAATTGACTATCGACAAAGGTGCCTAGACTAGAAAGAGACTTAGAAAACACCTCCAAGGAATTGATGAAGTGTTAAAAGTTGTCAACCAAATCAACAAAAAAGGGCTAAGATTCAAGCCTAATGCATAGCAGAAAAGAAAACAAGCTCAAAGAAAATGTGAGAAGATGATGTTTCATTTGTCAGGGTAAAACTTGGAGGATGAGACAATAACATTCCCACTACTTTAAGAAAGTTTTCCCTAGGGGGACATGTAAAAACTAGCTCTACTAATGCTGTGCTTATATTGAACAAAGCATTTAAGGATGTCTCCATCAATGCTATTGATAAGCCAGAGATATCAACCATAAGTCTAAAGACTGGTTTGTGCCCTTCAGGATTTGTTCTGAGTGTTTGGACTGAGACTGAGATTTTTGTACTATTCAAGTCTATTTCTAAGTAATGCTATGAACCAAACCTCTATTACTCTCGCACAAAAGCATTGTAGGATCCTTGTCCAAGCAACTTTTATTAAGTGTTATCAATGAAAATGACTAAGCATTATGCATTCATTCTTTGTGTTTATAGTGCTTGCCAACCTTAGACCTTAGACCTTTCTTTACATATTTTTCCACCTATATTCTTTTTCATATTTGCAAGTGCCCCTGCAAAAAAGACTTGAATGCTCATATTGAAACTTCAAAAATTGATTTTGAGCAACTAATTTATATCGGTGAGGTCAAATTTGAAAAGAATCCTAAAGAGAACCCTTTACCCCTAGACCTACTCAGACTAGTTGAACAGGAAAAAAAATAGATATTACCTTATGAAAAACCTACTGTAACTATAAACCTTGGAACAAAAAAAGATAAGAAAGAAGTCAAAATCAAAACTTCCTAGAACCATCAACTCAGGCTGAACTAATAAGTCTCATCTAAGAATATCGAGATGTGTTCACCTAGTCCTACTAAGACATGCTTGGATTAGATACCAATAATATGGTCCATAAACTTCCACTCAAACTCGAGTGTAAGCCCATACAACAAAATTTCAGAAAGATAAAACCTAAAATGCTTCTAAAGATCAAAGAAGAAGTGAAGAAACAATTTGAAGCAGGATTTCTTAAAATAGCTAAATATTCTAAATGGGTAGCCAATATAGTCCCAGTTCCTAAGAAGGACAGTAAATTATGAATATATATAGATTATAGGGATCTAAACTAAGCCAGCTTAAGAGATAATTTCCCTTTATGTCACATAGACACCTTAGTAGACAATATTGCAAAAAATGCACTTTTTTTTCTTCATGGATGGGTTTTCAGGATATAACCAAATCAAAATGGTAGCTAAAGACATAGGAAAGGCCATATTCATAACCTTATGGGGCATTTTCTACTACAAAGTGATGGCAGCTTAAGAACGCTAGGGCAACTTACCAAAGATGATGGTAACATTGTTTTACGATCTCACGCATAAGGAAATTGAGGTTTATATGGATGATATGATAGCCAAGTCACCAAAAGAGAGTGCAAATGTTGCCAATTTGTGAAAATTCTTCAAAAGGCTTTGCAAATATCAGCTCAAACTAAATCCTACCAAATTCATATTCGGTGCCACATCCGGCAAACTGTGGGTTTTATTGTGAGCAAGAATTGAATAGAGGTTAATCCTGATAAGGTTAAGGCCATTCAGAATCTACCACCACCTCGAACTCAAAAGGAAGTGAGAAGTTTCTTGGAAAAATTGAACTACATATCTGGATTCATACTCAGTTGACCAACAAATGTGATCCGATCTTTCGAATGCTTTAAAAATAAAATCTCGATGAACGAAATCAAAAATGCCAAGAAGCTTTTGATAAGGTCAAACATTACCTTTTGAACCCTCTAATACTTATACCACTAGTGCTTGGCCTGTCGCTAATCCTATATCTATCAATTCTAGATAAGTAGATGGGTTGTGTAGGACAACATGATGAATTAGGAAAGAAGGAACAGGCTATCTATTACCTAAGCAAACAGTTTAGAGAATATGAAAATAATTATTCCTTCATAGAGAAGCTATGTTGTGCTTTAGTTTAGACAGCCCAGAGGTTAAGGCAATACATGCTATACCACACTACGTGGTTAATCCCTAAGCTTGATCCTATCAAGTATTTATGCAAAGCACTTGCCTTGTCTAGAAGATTAGCTAAATGGCAAGTTTTGCTTTCTAAGTACGATATCATGTATGTAAACCAGAAAGCCATCAAAGGTAGTGCAATAGTAGACTTTTTGGCAAGTCTAGCAATAGATAACTATCAGCCTTTATAACAAAGACTTGATGTGCATATCTGAGGCAAAGAACACTGTTAAGTATGGGTCATTGTGGAAATGTATTTTGATGGAACTTCAAAGGCACTGTGGCATCGAATTTGAGCAATTCTCATCTCGTCTGACGGAAACCATTACCTTTTCATGGCTAAATTGAACTTTGACTACACTAGCAACATAGCTGAATAAAAGGCTACATCATGGGACTCCAAGTAGCCATTGAAAGAGGCATTTAAACGCTGCAAGTGTTTGGAGATATAGCCCTTGTCATTTACCAACTGAAAAGAGAATGTCAAACATGTGATGCTAAACTAATCCACTACAAGAATCTAATATCAAAGCTCAAGAAAGAGTTTGATGATATCAGCTTTCAGCATCTACCTCAGGAAAAGAACTAAATTACTGGTGCCTTCACCACTTTATCATCCATGTTCAAGGTTAATTGAAAATCAAATGTCGCTCATATTTAAATAAGCATCTATACAACCCAAGCACATTATCAGAATGTTGAAAAAGAGAAGGATGGTTTGCCATGATATCATGACATCCTTCATTACATTAAGGATCAACAGTACCTAAAAGACACCACTAAAACTGGTAAGAGAACCATCAGACAATTAGGTACAAACTTTATTTTGGATGGTGGGATTTTGTATAAGAAAGATTAGGATTAGGTGTTACTCCAATGCGTGGATGCCTTTGAAGCCAATAGAATACTTGAAAAAGTTCATGAAGGAATTTATGGTACGCATGCCAATGGACACCAAATGGCAAGACAATTCATGCGATAAGGCTACTATTGGTTGACACTAAAAAAGAATTACATTAACTATGCTCGAAAGTGTCACAAATGCCAATCTATGCTAACAAAATTCATGTTCCACTAACACCTCTACATGATATGATAGCTCTATGGCTTTTTTTTTATATGGGGCATGAACATGATCAGACCAATTATCTGTAAGGCTTTTAATGGGCATTGCTTCATTTTGGTCATAATTGATTATTTCACTAAGTGGGTAGAGGCAGCTTTTTATGCTAATGTCATTAGATCCATCGTGTGCAAATTTGTAAAACAGGATATCATTTGTAGATATGGTCTTCCCAAACAAATCATCACAGATAATGTGCGTAATCTCAAAAAACAAAATGATGTAAGCAGTTTGCTCTTAGTTCAAGATTAAGCATTGAAACTTTGTCCCATACCATCTAAAAATGAATGGGGTAGTTGAAGTAGCCAAAAAGAATATTAGGAAGATAATTGAAAAGATGGCTGAGACATACAAAAATTGGCATGAAAAGTTGCCTTTTGCCTTACATACCTATCTCACAGTAGTATGAACTTTCATGAACGCTACCCCATTCTCTCTAGTTTATGACATGAAGGCTGCCTTACAAATCGAGGTTGAACTTCACTTAAAGTCTTCATGGAATACTAACTTGAAGAAGCTAAATGGGTTAAGAGCTAATATGACCAACTCAATCTCATTAAAGAGAAAATAATTAAGGCTATTTGTCATGGGCTATTGTATTAAAAGTAAATGATAAGGGTCTATAACAAAAAAGTCTATTTTTGCCAACTTTGAGAAGGTAACTTAGTACTCAAACAAATTCTTCCGATCCATAAAGATGCTTATGAAAAATGAACCCTAAGGACCATATGTGATGAAATGTGTATTCTCTAGAAGAGCCCCAATAATAATCGAGGTGGATGGCAGCAACCTACCTAACCCTATGAATTTTGACTCTATTAAGAAATACCATGCCTAAAAGGACTTTAGGATAAAAACCAATAAGGGCATCCTATTAGTCTTTCGCGTATCACTCTCTAAAAAAAACAAAAAAAAAGAAAAACAAAAACAAAACAAACAAAAAGAGAAAAAGAAAGAAAAGAAAATCAGCTTAACTTAAAAACCTGAGAGTGCAACTTAAGCAACCAAACCCTTTTACCCTCTATTCACAACTTTGATTAAGTTACTAAGTCATAACCTAACCTATTTCTTCTATGCTGACCAAACCTCACCAAACCTTATCCACACCTGAACTCAAAAAATGGAAACCACCTAACTTTGAGGCCTCTATCCTACCATGGGGCAATCTAAGGAATCTTCTTTTAAGTTGATCAGCACTAAAAAGATTAATTGCTCGAGAGAAATCTCTAAAAGCATTCAGTGAAGAATTCATGTCATCAGCATTAGAGCCAATCAACCAAGAAGACTTTTCTTATCTCTTTTATATTTAAAAACCTTTCACAATCTCATAAGTTTTGCAGAACTTGTTCCTTCTTTGTTTTGAATGAAAATACAATCACTTGATTTTTTACAAAATCTTTTTGTAACCTTGTATTTCGTGTCACATCATGTTTATCATTTTATTAGTAATGCTTGATAAACAAACAAAATTTATAATAGGATTTTCTGGCATTACTTGGAATGATAGACTAAGAATGAACTTTTGGGGCCACAACCAGTTATACCCTGGACCCTACATCTTGAAAATGTGTTTAAAACTTCATCTCAGTAAGTGATCATGGACTTCCCATATCTCAAAGAGGGGACAACCTTAACATTCAAAGCCTCTAGAAATCTAGAGCAAGATTGACAAACCCTAGGCAAAAAGCCACCTTATCAAAGCTGAAGAAGGCCAAAAACCAACCACTGGATTAGCCTTTTAAAATCATTAACCCTGCATCATTTAAATAGGAACTTGCATCCCCATGCATTATGTAACATTTAACATCCTACAAGTACTAACTCCCATATATAGAAGTCAATTTTGTAGGAAACCTAAGGTATAATTTTTTTACTTTAAAAAACCTAAAAAGCCTCAAGTAAGTACCTTTAACCCTACGTGCTCATTGAAAACCATTCAAGAGGGGAATCTAAACTCATTTACTTCTAGTTCTCAAAGAGCAAGATGTTTAAAAAAGTCTACATAAGCTGGTGGAGACTACCTACCTCAGTCCTTAAAGAGAAGTACGCTTTCCTACCTCAAAGCTTACACAAGCTGGCAGCAATTACCTATCTCAATCCTCAAAGAGAATGATACTTCCCTACCTTGAAGCCTACATAAGTTGTTGGCAACTACCTACCTCAATCCTGAAAGGGTAAAGCGCTTGCTTACCATAAATCCCACATAAGCTGGTTGCACCATGTAACCTACCTCAATCCTCAAAAAGCAGGACACATCTCGACCATGAAGCCTACACAAGCTAGTGGCACCTGTCTACCTTAGTCCACAAAGAACTAGATGTATTTCTTTACCTGCCTCTAAGCTTACATAAGTTAATGCCACTTATTTGAGGTTAAACTTAAAAAATAACATAGTAAGGAGGTCAAACCCTATAGAACTCATCAAAATTTTCTTTTTTACAAGTTATTCAACCCCTCTCGATGTAATACTAAATAGCATTCTACTTTTCTGTAGGCACACAAATCCATCACCCTACCCGAATAAATGGTGTCTATTTATCTTTACCATGTTTCTAATAATTTGTAATGGCCTAAAAAGGGTAGTTGTAAACACCTCATTTCATCCAGGCCAACTTCTGGCATCCTAGGACTTAAGTGAAAGATGAAAAAATCAAAAAATAAAAAAATAAAACTAAGGGATGACTATCAGGTGCCATGTCACCAAGCATTATTAAGCAACACGGTGTCGAGTGAAAAAATTTTTGGGAAAGTCAAAAATGCCTATAGGCTGTATTAAAGGAAAATATAAAAATCAGGTATCAAAGGCCACTTTTCATGGTGTCACCAAAGTCATTCAGATGAGTACACGATCAATTTCCCACTATTTGTGACCCAATTAAGGAAAGTTGGTAAGCCACAGGTACGTGCAAGTTATATTGGTGAACAAGTATTGGTACGAAGTTTTACATCGCCAAAAACTTGAATTTTCACTTGTAGTATCGATACAAGAGGGTTTAGTATTGATACCTAGGATGTTTATATCGGTACAGACCATGGCAATAGCTAAAGTTGTGATTTTTGGCAAAATGTATCGATACACAAGCATAAGTATCGATACCGGCCTCTAAGTCTCAAGACTGAAAACATTTTTTGCTCATAGTATGATACACAACTCATTGTATCTATGCACCAAGGCATTTTTGCCCCATTTAAGCCACTTTTCAACCTCCAAAAGCTCGATTTAGACATATTTTTGCACCAAGGAACTATTATAAATTATTGCAAACCTCAACTATGAGCTCATGAACAGATTCAAACAAATTTTTGAAGCCCAAATAATCAATGGCAAAGGTTATTTTCATAAGATATATGGTTGTAAGAGGGTATGGTAGGCATAACTTCAATTATAGGTTGTCACAACCTTTCTGTCTCCTTGCTCAACATGGCAGAGCCAATAAGAAGAGAGTCAGCTGAGCATGGTAGCTGGAGATGTCCCCTGGTGAAAGAGAGAAAGATAAAAAATACCCTTACATTGTTTTCTAAAAGTAAGGGTTGAGCAATAAATAAAGGACTCTCAGCTATCTAAAAAAAAGAGACCTTCAGCTATTTTCAAAAAAAAAAACTCTCTAGCAATCTCAAAAGACTCTATCCATTTCCAAAAGTCCTTTAACAACTCCAGCTCCAAAAACTTTCCAAAAACATTATTCCATTGCCTTTCACTCTCAACCAACCTCTATTCTCGTAGCTTCCTAAAGCCACCAGTAGAACACTTTTCATAAACTTTCATCCTTAAAACACCCTATTAGTAACCATATTACTAGAAAGCCTTTTCTTTTCACCTTTTTCTTGCTAAATAATAGCAAAAAGAGGGAAAAAATTAAGCTTAAAGTTACAACTTTAAGAAAAGAAGGAAGTTCAAGCTTTCGCTGGTATATTTTCTACTTTGTTCCATACATTTTCTGTTTTGATTATCCATTTCATTTTAGTGAGCCCTTTTATGCTGCCACGACTATCCTAAAACTCTCATGCGTCATTGTTAACTTAATTATGGTAGTCCTAAGATCTTGATAACCCTCTTGAGACCTTCATGCTATTTGGATATATAAACTCACTATACTTCATTTTTATCATTGTATAGGCTCTACTTATACATCTTTTGCCATTTTCCTTCCATATTCACATATCTATCTCATATTTAAATGGTCACCTTAACATGTCTTATGTATGATCATACATTTTCTTGTGTTTTAAGGAGTCTTATGAAATAAAAATATTGTTTTGACAACTCTAGCATCCATTCCTTTGTTGAAACATCTTCATATCATCTCTATGCATCTTATTTGTGATCTTCTTACATTTTTGTCACCAATTTTCGTATCAAAATGTCATCTTTGTATGCCTGCATGTTTAATCCATGCTTTTCATTATATGTGCTGTATTTTGTTCATGATATCTCCATTAAAATGCTTACTTATTTCTTAAAAGCTAATTTTTACAAAAATCCCCAAGCTAAGTTCATGCTACCTTCAATAGATGAAGAATAGCATGGACTTAATGTTTTCATAAAATTAGTCTTCCAATCTTGGGGGTAGATCAACATTTCAGCTTTGGATTCATGGTGAATAATATATTTTTTAAAAAAAGAGCTTTTTTAGTATTAACCCTTAATCTTGAGTCCCATATTCCCTTTAGTGACACGGTCAATGAGTTGTTCCATTGTCATAAACTACTTCGAGATTATGGAATGAACTTGTGAAGCCCATGTTACTTTCTATCATGGACATTCAGACATTTTAGACCCGAGTCTATCTTCAAAAAAACTAGAATATTGAATAATCCCCCTACTTTTGCTCAACAACACTATAGTTTGGATTTAAAAAATCATTTTCAAGCCATAAAATTTTTACTTAGATTTTTATAATATTTTTCCCCTAAGAGGCATCGAATTACCTTTCTAATGGTGTCTTATTTACCCTTGGATCATCTTGGCTGAAGGAGTTATAATTTTTCAAATCATTGTTATCTTGAACCCTTAGAATCGATGTGCAATATTTTATTTGAGCATTTTGGTCCATCAAATGATTTTTATGAAATTGTTAAATATTTTTCTTAAAAAGTTCATAAAATTCCTTTTCTAAAAATGTATTGTTCATGATCTAACAATTCTAGACAATCTTGGAACAATTTTCCAAATTCCATTATGCCTTTTTCCTTATACATACTGCCAATGTCAAGACATATTTAACTTTAAAATTTAATTTTGCTTAGAAATTGATTTTTTAGATTTTGGAATATTCTTACATTAAACCTTATTAAGTTACCTTTCCAATGGTTCCTCATTTACCCATTTAAGCCTTCAGATACACCCAAAAAATAATTTATGAATGGATATGACACAATGTTTTCTCCTATTTTCAACTTAATTTTTGAATCTCCTTTTATCGAGATGTTTGCATGTCTTAAAATACATCTGGTTGGCTCCCCACAATACCAATCCCTTTTGACTCGGATCAATGCTAAAAGTACAAAAATATAAAAAAGGATTTCATATTAAAATTTTCGCTAGTGGATATACTCCAACTCTATTGCTTTGGAGGGACACTCTAACCCTATTTTTAATTAAAAATCTAAATTTTCTCTTCATTCATAAATATTTTCCTAACTTTATCTTTGGGGATACTCTAACTCACTACTTTAAGAGGATACTTCAATCCTATTTTTAATTAAATATTCAAATTTTCTCTTTATTCCTAAATATTTCCTAACTCTATCTTCGGGGATACTCTAACCCTACACTTTTGAGGAGATACTCTAACCTTGCTTTACCTTAAAAAACCTAAAATTTTCTCTCTTTTAGGTGCCTCAAATTACTTTCATTAAAATCATCTTTCTCCTTTAAATCACCTCGATCCAAACCTATCTGTAAAATTGTTATCCTGATTGTTCTTTAATAATTGAAGGCAATTATGAGATACATTTCGATCATCCCTAATTTTTCATGTTCTTTTGTTTGTGATTGCTTGTTTATGATATTGTTATATTTCTGCTTTTCTATCTTACTAGCACATTTCCTTTTGTAATGATTATCGTACATTTATGTTTAAAATTTGATTTTTTCAATAAAATTTACAAGGCAATGTTCCGTGTTGGTATCTCTCTAATGCCTAATACGAAATATCCAACTTTTTAAATCTTATCCAAAAATTGTTTTAACAAAAATCCTTATATTCCTCACATCTTCGAGGCACATAGGTGATCTAATTTTCTTTAAAAACCAAGATTTGTATTTTCCACTAAAACATCATGCATCTAAGAGGATTATATCTAAATAAAGACTAAATGGAATCGATTTAATTAAGACCAAAGTTAGACATAGTTAGTAAGTATCGATTTCAGGCATCATGGGGGTGCTAATCTTTCCCCACATGTAACCAACTCCCGAGCCCAACCAATGAATCTTTAAGCTTTGTAGACCTTAAAATCAATGTTTCAAGTTTTGTAACTCGGAATATTGTTTTTAATAGGCATTTGATTCTACCTAGCCTAAAATGATCGATGGCGACTCCAAGTTCATGGCCACTTCGTGGAGGCTATCCAAGACTAGTGGGATGAGCGATTTACCCTATGGTCTCCTTCCTCTCCTTCCCATTATTATGCCTAATCCAAATACCAATCATGGGATAATTCAAAGGCTCAACGACAACCATCCATTATTTATTATAAGTTGAGCGCGCCATGCCTTTTGGATCATCTGAAGTTTTAAAGGTGGGCACATGGCGACAATCAACATTTTAGCCTTTCAACATGGATGAAAATACATGATCTTGACATGATTTTGACTCACAAAAATGAAGAAAAATGATGGAAATAAGCAAAAATTACAAGATTTCTACATGAAATTACCTTGAAAGACTTGAAAAATTTAAAAATTCATGAGAAATTTTAAGAAAAATGGCTATGGAAATCATTAACAATTTGTGAAAACTTCTCCCAAGGTTTTTCAAGGTGGAATCAGCTAAGAAAGTTTCCCAACCTTCTTAGCCTTTGGCCTTTTATCTTTCTTTCTTTGTTTGTTTTTATATGTAATATTTATTTCATTTGATTTTTTTTATTTTGATTTGATATAAATTAATTATTTTTGTCTTTTATGATTTGCATCATGCATGACATCATCAATTCTAGAAATATTTTAGACAATATTTGTATAATTTATAAAATTATACCGTAAAAATTAATTAGAAGGACTAAATTATAAAAATTAAAAGAAATATGCTTTTGAAATAAAATTTCATATGATCAATTCAATTTAATCTACTAATAAAAATAATTTCATAAAAAAATTTATGGAGCGAAAAACTCCATATTTTAAAAACGAAAAAAATTCTAAAAAATGCAAAACACATAAAATAAATTGAATTTTGAAAACAGGTTTGATGTTGATAAAATGGAAATATTAAATAATTTTAAAGTTCAAAACTTGAGAAAATTCCACCAAAAATGTTATAAATGAAGAAAAATTCATATTTTAAACTACGAAAATTTAAAAAAAAACATTGAAACTTATATAAAATGAATTAAATATAACATATTATTTAAACTATTAATTTTAAAAATGGTAAAGATGAAAATACAAATTTTGAAATAATTTTACCAAAAAAATTTTATGAGTATTATACTCATGATATTGTGAAAAATTCAAAATTAATTACTAAGGTAAACAACCTGACACCTCATGATATAAAATGCCAATATGAATTTTTCCTTAGAAAATTTTTTATTTTTCAAAGTGAGTATCGACATAAATGCCATACCAGTATCAGTAAAAATATATGGTAGTCAATTTCTCAAATTTTATGAACAATTCTCAAAAAATTCCTAAAATGGGAAATTTGACCATTATATCATCCACATAAATAGATTTTCAAAATTTGAGAAGAAACTATTAAAAAATAATTTTTTCTTAAATATCCATCTTGTATATCTAAAATTAAAGATCAAAATATGACATTTTTCTATCACGTGAACTTACAGCCATTTAAATAAAAGTAAAAAGTCATGAAAAAAGTCTTGTTCATCTAAAAAAGATTGTTCCTAATGAGGGTGGTTGTTAAATTCTCGATCTAAGATATTCAGGATTATCAAAAAAGAGACCTAGACATAATTAGGTGTCTATAGTCATGACTTGAATTTCATAGATTTTTGCGTCTACAATAATCTCCATGGCTGATACTTAGCTCATTGCTTGACATCCGATTTGTCTCATTAAATACTGTTTTATTCACTCATTCACTTATTCATTCATTCATTCATCTATTCATTAATACATATATTAATTTTTCCATTTATTGACATACGTACATGGATAGTAATAAAGATAAATGTTGACAAGATATATATATTCTCGCATGTTGATTTAAGTTATTTTTTTCATTTTTTTAAGGTAGAGTAACATGAATCATTGAATGGAAAATATCACAAATCGCAAGTTCAATGAAGTTACTTGAAACAAGCATGTTCGCTTACACCCAGTAAAGTACTATTTATACTTTTGTTTGGGATTTAGGAAATACAAGCTTAAAGATAATATTTTAATAGTTAAGATATACAGTCAGTGGACACTAGCCATCCATATTAACATTGGTGCCTCTTCACAAGAGGTAGATGCAAAAATCTTGCATTAAAAGAATTAGCAGTTTTGACTTAACAAGAAGGAAAGGTCTCTGCCTAAGGAAAATCATGACCAAAAAATTTTTATTTTTATTATTATTATTATTATTATTATTATTATTAAAAATAGTCTCATATCATACAAAACTTCTGCTGGGATCTGAGGAGCACAAGTTGTATGGCAATTACCTCAAAGCACTCAAATTTTACAAGTTGAATGATAATTACCTTAAAGTACTTAATTTTTATCATACCAATTCAATAATGCTTCTGCCAAGGATTTGAAATGGTACAAGTTGAAAGGAAATTACCTCAAAGTACTCAATCTTTAGTGACCAATCCCATAATACAATTCTTACTGACTCAAGGGCAAAAGGTAGCATATGTCTGAAGAAAGAGTGATTCCACCAATAATGCCAATAAATCATGGCCAATGAAAGCTAGGACCATAATGACTCGAGAAAACAAGGAAATCCATTCGAGCTCTATCCTCAACCTATTTTTCTATTATTCAATGGTCTTAGCAAAATTATCCTTATATCCGTAACTTTTTACATGAGAAGTAGTTTATAAAGAAAGGAAAGAGGATAAACGTACAACATGCCTCACCAATTTTCTATATCGAGCTTTTTCTTCTGTTCATTTAGAATCAGCTGATTTTTACTATTCCAACAAAACCTACATACTTCTCTACCTAGAGTGGTATAATTCGAGCATCATAAGGTAACATTTTTTGTCTAAGGATTTTCGTCAGACAATGCATGCTGTTTAATGTGAGGATAATTTAGTGTATTTAGCATGGTTAACTAGAGGATCATAGGCTGCTAAAAATTCTTACCTGAATTGCTTGGATGATTACTTGCTATGCCATAAGCATTTATATTCATATTCATTGCTAAAGAATTTGCTAAATAGTCATATAGTGGTTATCCTCACGGCATGATTGAGATGATAAAAAATAATCACCCATTTTGTAGAATTTTTTACTTTGAAAACTTAGAGTTTGATAAACCTTTTGATGTTCCACTAGCTTATTCATAATTCGACCCTCAGAGACGCTAATCTAGCAAAAATTTGGAGTTGATGGACACCTATCAAGGATGATTGGTCTCAGAGTTATCAACTTTATGGTAGATGCTAATCAAGGGCAATTTCTATCTTGACTTTAAAACTCTATATATTATTTTTTAGAAACTGTAAAGTATGAAATGAATTTTCATTTGTAAATAGTATGCATACTTCATCAACCATGAATTTTGTTAATAACAATTCCTAGTATCTAGGATAACAAGAATGTTTTGAAAATTTTTTCTTTAGTAGGTGATTATCATTAGCTTGAACTCTCTTAGAAAGGTTCTTTGCTTCTACATATATGATCATCTAGATATTCAACTATAGACCTTTCACCATTAGAGACCTTCCACATCCAAATGTTTTTTTTCTCTGGATTCCTTAAAGGCCTTGCAAATAAGTTATACTCTTAAATGATTCCAATACAGGTAGTTTAACATTTTTGAAAATAATGATAGTAATTTTAAGATCTCTCTCATTGGATAACATTTTACCATAACTTTCATGACACTCTTCCAAATCCTGGATTTAGGAAGAATGAGAGTAAAAGTAAGATGAAAACATTTTTTCCTTCTAAACAAAACCTTTTCAAACCTATTCTTGGTACATAAGATATGAGATCCAAGATCCTTTCCATGCCAATCTGATTTTCTTTCTAAAAGGCTTAACTAGTCATTGGTGGCTATAAAGCTGGTAATATTGAAGGGCATACCTTAAGTCTTTATTAAGTGCAACGTCATATTATTGAGGTTGCGCAAAATGATTTCAGAAAGAAAACAACCCTTTTTTCTTAGCAAAATGCTTGCCAGTTCAAATGGCTATGTTTGAAATTAAAAATGGGCTTCTTCCTTTATCCTTTCGCAAATATAGAAAATTATCCCTTTACAATCCCCCTTTGAGCCTGATAATTTATTCTTTCTTTAAGCTCTAATCAAAGATCTCCCTTCACACTAGAGGGGCAAGTGAAGTAAAGCTTTAAGATCAGTATGAGAAAATTTCCGTTTAAGTTACATAAAGACCTAGTTAGATGTCATAGGAAAATTTGTAAGATCGAAGAACATTAAAGTTTTAAGTTCAAATATTCAAAGTGAAAATGAACAAAGTTTGAGTTTCAAGTTCAAATACTCAAACTAAACATAAAAAAGTTTAAATTTCAAGTTTTTTAAAATAAAAAATAAATCAAGGAAGTTCAAATTTCAAGTTCCTTCAAAATGAAGAATGAAGTAGGCAAAAGTAGATAAAGAAATATATATGTGTTTTGTCTTGGAAGACATACCAAGTCAAGTTATGCTGAAGAAAAATGATCCTTGATTCAATTACCCTGAACATTTAACTTAGGCTTATTCATCCTTTTTTTCTAAACTAAGAATTATGGCCCATATTACATACTTAACAAGGTCTATTTCGATCAGACATGGCTATTTAAGCTGTCAGGTTATTCCTAAGAAGCTCTTTAAAAATTCATCTTTTTGAATATTTTTGAGTCCTCAATAATATGATGGAATAAGTTTAAAGGCCTTGGAATTGTTCCTAAATCAAAATAGATAGCCACCAATAGGGGAAAAAACCTTTAAATTAATTCAAAAATGATCTAAACCTATGAAAATTGCACGATACCAATAAAAGGTTGAGTCAAATCCCTAATTATTGATTTCTTTCACAATAAACTTTCAAAACTTTTATACCCAAACTTGGAAATTAATGCTTACCAAAGGACTTTCAGACCAATCCTTCAAGACTTGATGTTTGGTAGGATTAGTTTAATGCTTGTTGAGCTATTGTATTTGAAGATTAAAAGGATGTGATAAGTTGATTGTTTGCCTTTCAAGCAATAGCTATGAAATGAACATCCATCTAAATTTGGTCTTGATAAAACTTGATTTGTTATATCAATTTTCTCAAGATAAATTTTAGCAATGCTACCCATTTGTGCCTCTAAACTCATTCCTTCATCTCATTCAAAGAAGTCTTAAATAGTGGTCATCGATCAAATGATAAAGTTTTAACATCATGATAAAGATAGCATATCCATTGTCCTTGATATTAGAAAATTCATAGTTGAAATTGTTTTAGAATTTTTATTTATAGATTTTGATCAAGCAAACTTGTTACCTAGGTCAAAATGGGAAAATGATCTTATTTCATAAATCCTAGAATTTTGATGAATTATGATACTTTTCATCATTTTAATAAAAGTTTATGAATATGCCTTGAGCAGATATTTATCCAATTGCATAAATTATATCATTGAATTAATGAACACTAACTTGATATATGATGACTTTTTAAGAAAGATTGAATGATTCTTTAAAGAAATCTATTACCTTTTCACACAATCATATGGTAAGGTATGTGAAGAAGGCTTTGAAAAAGCTTTAATGGTAATATTTAAAACATTAAGACAAAGCTTCAATGGTTATATTCGAAGCACTCAAAGTTTTTATTCAGGAAATGCTTTTAAAGTCTTTAATGGTGATATTCAAAGCACCCATAAAATTTTGAACCAAATCCTTTATGATCATTATGATGCTTATACGTTAAATGTGTAAGAAGGAATGGTTCATTTGTGTTAAAATTGAATCTTTTGTGATCACTGGGATACTTCTATGCCAAAGGTGTACAGGAAGAATAGGTTCATTTCTATTAGCTGAATCCTTTGTGATCACCAAGATGCTTTAATGCCAAAGGTGTACAAGAGGAATAGGTTCATAAAAAGCTTCGATGGCAATATTTAAAGCATTCAAAAATTTTCATTTAGAAAAGGGTTTCAAAGTCTTCAATGGTGATATTTAAAAGCAAAGCCTTAATGGTGATATTCGAAGCATTTAAAAATTTTCTTTCAAAAAATATTTTTAAAGCTTCGATGGTGATGTTTGAAGCATCTATAAAAATTTTCAAAACACTTTAGGGCAACTTTGTTAATTAAGTAGGAAAATCGATGAAGTTTATGTTAGAATCGAATCTTTTGTGATCACCAGGATGCTTCTATGCCAAAAGGTATATAGGAGGAATAGGTTCATTTGTTATTGGTCAACTTCACTTGGTTAGAAACCAATGAAGCATGATGTCCAACTTCATCCAGTTAAGCCAAATGATTGCTGAGGTTTTCATAGTTTTTTTTTCTCGGTTGATATATGTATATATGTAAGAAAAAAAGAAGAAAAAAAAAGAAAAAAACTCTTTTAGAAAAAGTTTATAAGGCTCAAACAAAATTATGCCTATTTGGTTTTTGCCCTGTTCCTGATTCTCAACAATGGTCAAAAGGGGCAACTATAGACAACTAATTTTGTCGAAGCCCCTTTTCCTTGTTAGTCAAAAAAATAATCAAGATACAAAATTAGACACTTGTCCTAGTGGAGGAAATTTACTTCAAGGGCAATGTACATTTCGAAGACCTATTTAATTGTGCTTAAATCACCACAGGTGCACGAGACAAAATTAACACCATATCAAGAGTCGTACAAAACAAATCTTAAATGAAAAGGACGAATATCGAGGTAAAATAATTAACTTTTAACTTTATACTTATAAAAGTTTAAAATTTGTTTTTACAAATGTTATCATAGTCAAATTTCTCATTTTTTAAAATTTTTCGATAATTTTTTGTTAAATTTAGGAAGTTGATTTTCATATATTTTACTGATACTAGTGTGGTATTTGAACTCCAAAAAATTATAAAGATTCAAGGAAAAATTTATGTTGGCATTTTTTACTATGAGGTATCAAGTTGGCAATTTTGCTACTTATTTTTGAATTTCTAACCATGTCGCAAGTATTTTGCTCAAGAAATTTTTCGGTAAAGACTTATTCTAGATCTTGAATTTCCATCTTTTCCATTTGTAAATAAATATTTTGAATATTTAATTCAAGTTTTGATGGAATATTTTGAATTTTTGTTATCTGTAAAATTTTTGATGAAATTTTCTCAAGTTTTGAACTTCAAATTCTTTAAATATTCTCATTTAACCACTAGTAAATCAATTTTCTAGAATTCACTATATTTTATGAGTTTTGCATTTTTTTAATTTTTTATTCTAAAATATAGAGTTTTCTGTATTGTAAATTTTTTTATAGATTTTCTTTGAGTTTATAATTTTTAAAATTATTCAAATGTTATTGTTTAATTCATATTAAATCAGTTTTTCAAAATTCAATTTATTTTATGTATTTTGCATTTTTTACAATTTTTTTCATTTGCAACATATGAAGTTTTCTACTCCGTAAATTTTTTTGGGAAGATTTTTATAAGTTTATAATTTTCAAAATTCTTCAAATATTTTTTTAAATCATATTAAATCTGTTTTGAAAATTTTAATTTATTTCATGAGTTTTGCATTTTTTCACATATAACAATTTTTTCATCTAAGGGTTTTTCTCATAAAATTTTACAAGTTTATTATTTTTAATTTTTTTTATAAATTAAAATTTGTTTTTACTATTAGATTAAATTAAATTGATCATATAAAATTACATTTCAAATGCATAATTTTTAATTTTTACAATACAATCCTTCTAACTAATTTTTACAGTATAATTTTATAGATTATACAAATATCTTCAAAATTCTCTAGACTTTGATGATGTTATGCATGACATCATCACACTAAAAGAAAAATGCATGTTAAATCTCAATTAATAAAAATAAAATAAATAAAGAAATTTGTAGAAGTTGGTGGAAACTTCACCATTTTGTAGTCCTTCATCCCCCATAAATAGGGGTTTGATTTCTCCATTTGAAGTTTCTTGTATTACGAAAGAAAAATAAAGAAAAAAAACACCAAAAATAATTAATTTTTCAAGCTTTTGTAAGGTGATTTCTTGTAATTTCTTAATTTTTCTTTATTTATTGTTTGAATCTTCTTTTTAATAAGCCAAAATGAATACTTGTGCTCATGAATTTTGATTCAAGTTGAAAGGCCAAGTGTGATGGCTATGATTAAAGTTTTTGATTTTGTCGTTTTACTTATTTTTATTAGAAATAATTTAATCTTCATTAAGATTATTTGTGTTTGTTGTGTTTGTTGTGTTTGTTGATACCTATATTGTTATTTTCATGTATATATGTTTATGTAATTTTTCTTAATATTTTCATGTTATTTATTCGCTTTTTTATGTTTTCATGCTTATTCATGCTTGGTAAAAATTCTAACATTTATATATGTTAATATTTATGAATATGTAATGAAAAGATTATTTTTTTTATTGAAAAAACATGATGCCTGAATCACGTAGAGCTGATTTTGTGATGTTTGATCTTGTTTAGCTTATTTGTAAATATAGAAATAATACAGACTAAATTGCAATGCAAAACTTTTTCTTTGGCCATTTGGCCAAATCTTTTACACAACCTTAGAATTGTTTTTATGCTTAGTTTAATATATTCGGATGTGTTTTGTGAGTTTTATACTATTTTAGGGCCATTTTATAATTTTAGAAAATTTAAGGCTAATTTACAAAATGTGAAAAAAATTGCTTTGTGGTCATAAGTGTTTGGCTGAATCATTTTCATGATTTTTGGTGTGGTTTTTCTGATATTTCATGATATGTTTTGCGTTAATTTATAATTATCTATCATGTAGCGACAAATTGTGAAAGTAAAAAATTTTGTTTCGAGGCCATCCATGTTTGGCTGATTGCTTGTTTATACTTGTGCAAGTGTTTTCATGTTTATTTTGAGACGTATGAATATGTTTTATGCATTTTCCACCATTTTGTTGCTATTTTCTAATTTTAAAAGGTTTAGGGGGTTATTTGTAAAATTGAAAAATTATTGTTCTATGCCCATAGGTACTTGGCCAAATTTATTATATGATATTGGTAAGTTTTCCATAATTTTTTGTGATGAATTTGGTGTTTACTTATGATTTTATTTTGTAGAGGGACTTAGAAAATTTTAGGGACTATTTAGAAAAACTTTGCATTTTAGGATTAATATGATATTTTTAACAATTTAAGAATATTTCTAACATTCCTAAGGTCTTCTTTATGGGTGTAAAAATTAGTAAAACCTTTCATATTCTTTCAATTCTCCGTTAAGATATGAAATGCAATTTTGAAAAGTTCAAAGACCTATTAGCAATTTATTTTAGGTCTATCCTGGTATTTAAGTTGCCCATGGAGGTTATAAATGTCATTTCATATCATTTTCAAGTTCTCTAGGTTACCGGGATACTTTTAGGTCAAAGATAAACCTTAGTGGTATTTTAGTAATTTCTTTAGAATTGAGTCCTATGTGATCACCAAGATACTTTTATGTCAAAAATGTATAGTAGGAGTAGGTTTGTTTGTTCATGATGTCATCCTGTCCTTTAGGTTATCAAGATATGTATACATCAAAGGTACACCTTAAAGGTATTTTAGTAATTTTTCCTATAACCGAATCCTTTATAGTCACTGGGATACTTATATGTCAAATGTGCATAATAGGGATAGGTTTGTCTTTTATAGAGTCATCCAGCCGTTTAGACTGATTAGGATATCTGAATGTTGAAGGTAGACCTTAGAGACATTTTAGTAATTTACTGATCACTTGGATATTTCTACATCGAAAGTGTACAATAGGAATAGGTTCATTCATTTATATAGTCGTAGAATCATTTAGGTTACCAGTATCATGTACGTCGAATGTACTTTTTAAGGATATTTTATTAATTTATTTTAAAATCGAGTTTTTTAACATCACCAGGATACTTTTAAGTTAAAAGTGTATTTTAAGAGACATGTTGGTCATTTCGACCAAAGTAGAGTCCTTATAGTCGAGTTTAGTACTTTTTATTTAAACTCAGTCTTTAGATAATTTTTAATATTTATAATAAAATTGGAATTTTTGTAAATTAAGGCAATGTCTTCAATGCTAAAATAGTACATGGAATTTCTCTCAGCATATGAGAGGGATTCTATGCATCATTTTAACAACAAGATATCTTTTAAAAATAAAAATCGAGATTTTTTTGAATTTCAAAAAAAAATAGAACCTTTTGTATTCAATCGACTCTCCAGCCAGGTACAAAAGATATTTTGACTTTTGAAAATCCTTCATATTCCACTGGCTCTCTAGCGCGGTATGAAAGAGAATGATAAAAAAACCTTGTGTGTTCTCTTAGTGCTTTGAGATGGTATGAAAGGTATTTCAATTTTCAAAAATTATTAAAAACCTGATTTTCTTATCCAAAGTTTGTTTCATAAAATTTTATTTTTATGAATGAGAATTATAATTAAATATCAAATATTAAGACCGAATAAAAATCAAAATTTTATGTTAACACATGATTAATACAGTACCGATTACCAAGAATCATGAGAGTGTTGATCCTTCCTTGTGATTATAATCGACTCTTGGACTCTTTCAAGCGATCTTTAGTATGAGCGCAGGCCTTAAAGTTTGTTTTTAAGGGTTTTGTAACTCTCGAAATGCAAACTTCGATAAGTGACCAATCTCACCTGGCCAAAATAAGATTGGTGCTGACTCCAGAAAAATGGCCATTTCATAATGACTATTTAGAGAAGTCGAGTGAGCAATTCATCTTGATAACTCAGTCCTCAGGCATAAATAAAAAATAATATTAATAATATGGCCCCTAAAATAAAAGAAAAATAATGATATAAAGATATATAGGAATAAGGGGTATATATCCACCATTTTAAGTCACGCTAGTCAGGATTTTTATCTAGACCATGTTGCGACACTAGAGATCATATAAAAGGGTTCAGGAGTAAGTTACAATCACAAGTAAGGATCGACTCTCTCATAAAGCTCAAAAATCGATGCCTTATTAATTACATGTTAACCTGAATTTTAATTTTTAGTCAATTACAACATATGGTTTAATTGTAATTCCTAAAATAATATGTTATGAAACTAATTTATTATTCCATGTCGAAAAAATTGGGTTTTTGAAATTTTGAAAATCAAAATTTCTTACGCACTCCACTGTAGGACTAGTAGAACATGAAAGTTTTTATTTTTCTTTTTTATACCCAACCAAAAAACCAGACTAGCATAAAGATTTTAAGTATTAAAATATTTTTTGCACCCAGGTGAAAGGTCGAAAGAATGCAAAAGATTTGATTTTTTCAAAATTTATGAAAAATCTCGATTTTCACTTTGAAAAGATATCTTGTTATTAAAATAATTCATAGATCCGCTATCATATCTGGGAGAAATTTCGTGTATTATTTTAAATTGGAGACATTGCCTTAATTATCTAAAAAAAATTTGATTCTATTAAAAATATTAATAGAGTATCCTAAGGCCCGAAATAGTCTAAAATGATGAACTTATCCCTAATGCGTATCTTCAACATGCAAGTATCCCAATAATCACATAGGACTTGGTTTTAATGCTAATTTACTAAAATGCCCTTCAGTTACACTTTCAACGTGAAAGTATCATAGTACCCCTAGAAGACTCGGTAAAAATCATGAACCTATCCTAATGCACACCTTGGGCATAAAAGCATCCTAGTGACTACCTAAGACTGGACTTTAAGGAAATTATAAAAATATCTCTAAGGTATACCTTCGACATGAAAGTGTCCTTATAACTCTAAAAGACATGAAAAAGATCATAAAAGGGTAAACCTATCCTAAATGCACACTTTTGGCATAGAAGCATCATGGTGATGACATCGGACTCGATTCTAAAGAAATTACCAAAATGCCACTAAGGAATACCTTTGACATAAAAGTATCTCAATAACCCTAAAAGGTACAAAAAACTAAGTGATGATGATTTTTACATTAACTGGGCAGTTTAGATATCAAAAGTGACCTAAATGCAAAAAATATAATTAAATCCCTAAATTTTTTAAAATTACATTTCATACCTTGACGGAAAGCCAAAAAAATATGGAAGGTTTTAATATTTTTAACACCCGACCGAAGGACCAGTGGAATGCTAAAAATATTCTAAAATACTCTAAATGGGTAATTTTATGTTAGAGATGACCATTTTGACCAAAAAAGCTAAATTTTCCTAATGGTTCCTAAACTTTTCTAAAGTTCATACACAAACAAAACACAAAATTAAACATCAAGTAAATTAAAATAATCCCAAAAATCACATCCAAAGGTTACAAAAGAGGGTCGGCCACTTTCCTTTGGCCTTAGCATAAATTTTTAATATTTACACAAAAGTCTTTAAACTCTTTAAAATTACAAAAAGACCTAAAAATCCAAAAGATCCAAAAAAATGTATTTCTACTTAATAAAATGCCTGAAATACACTTTTAAGTGTGTATGAGAGTTTTGGTCAATCATAGGATGGCTAAACAATTTTTTATTATTTTTTTTACAAATTAGTCCCTAAACTTTTTACATTTATAAAATAGCCATAAAAATGAAAAATATCATCACATATGTGTATTATGTTCAGCCAACCCTAAATAATTTACCAAGCAATTTTTTTCTAACTCAGTATGACATAGTCAAGTTTTATCAAACACAAATCAACATCATAAAAATAAACATTTAAACATATTGTCTCAACACTAAGATCTGATCGGTTGTTGATGCTTTCATGATTCTGACCAAGGATCCTGCCTTCAGTCAGAATTGCCTATACTTTTCCATTAGTGTTCTAACTTCTTGGACCTTTGACTTCCCTTATCATTTTTTCTACAATCAGAGCATTAATCCTGGGCTCGAGATGAGCAACTCATAGATTTGTTGCCATATTAAATGCTAGGGCATCATTAAATCAAAAAATGCCCCTCTCAAGAATACTTTGGACCTTTTGCTTGAAGGTCGTATAGTTTTTGATCAAGTGACCTGCTACTGCATAATTCTCATAAGGCATATTTGGGTTATACCAACTATAGTAATTACCTTTATATGGGTTTATTTAAGAAAATGAGAGCCATCAATCTTGCCTCAAAAAGCTCACCAAACACTTACTTATAAGAGTAAGGATGGCGATCACAACGGGGACTAGGTTGGTTGGCTCTTTGGGCTGGTGGATTAATATTGGGCCTTAGTTGGTTTTGTGGAGAAGGGTTTAGAATAGTAGTCTAAGGTGATGTTGGAGTAAGGGGTAGGGGCATGTTAAAAGAGTAAGTTTGCTATCTTTGATTTAGGTAATAAAGACGAGATCCTTAACAGTATGGCTAACTGACATAGTTAACATATGGAGTTTTTTCTTTTTTCTTTCTTAAACCTATCTTCTTTCTATTAGAGGACTCCTTAGTCGAGATTTTTTGGCCTTTATAGTCGTCTCAGTCATTTCTCCAATAATAAAAAGATTGGTGAAATTCTTGGTTGCATTTCCACCAATATGTCATAATAAAGTGGACGTAAGGAGTCAACAAATATCATCGTGGTCTATTTCTTAGTCAACAAAGACTAAAACTGAAAGGCTATATCTTTTATCATTATGTATACTCTTTAAAAGATTTTGTAGACTTCTTCTCTTTATTTTGGAAAGTTAGTCTATCACACATCCATTTAGGCATATGTTTATATTAATGAAGAAATATATTGGCCAAGTCAGTTTAGCATTGAATTTCAGTTCGGTTCAGATTGTTATACCATTTCAGTGTAGATCTAGACAAGCTCTCTTGAAAATAATGAATTGAAAGCTTGTTATTCTAGGCATAGCCAGCCATCTTTTTGATGAACATTTTGATGTGTGCCTGAAGGGAAATGGTGCCCTTGAACTTTTTGAACTCAGTTATTTTAAATTTTAGTGGAAGGACTAAAACTGGTACTAGACTGAATCCTCAACATCTACATTACTAAATAGTTTGGCCCTTCAATGTCCTTTAACATTTTTTTCGAAGAGCTTTAACTTTTTTTCATTTCTACTTAGCTTGCTTTTTACCCATCTATTTACACTTTTCCTCTTCATCAATACTAGGGCCTAGTGATTCTTCTTGAGCGGCTGGAGTTCTTGTGCTTGCCTTTTATGAAAGAGCATTAAGTTTAATAATGATGACTGCTAGATTAGCTATAGGAACATTATGTTACACATTTTAAGTATTAGCTAGTTGTGCATTTTAAGCATTAGTTGTTTGCTCCTCAACTAGTACCTTCAAATCCCCCAACAAGAGTATTATTATTTATCTCTAGCTATTGGTGAACTGGCTCCGTTGGCATTAACAACTACATCATCCCTATGATCTGAGCTTGTAGTTCTTTTTGCCTTCTTAGCATGGCCTCTTGGGCTTGTCTATGACTTTCTTCTAATCTTTGGCCCACCATAGTTTATCAACCCAATATGCACCAAGATTATGATAGGCTTGTACCAAAGAACAAATGTCATCCCCCCTGCATTATAGTTCCAGTCTCATCTCTATAATAGTCATCATGTGGTTTTGCCTTTCTTCAATCAGTTGAGATAACCCTCCATGCTTTCTATCCAGGGCAGCCTAGAGTCATTTATTCTTCTCAATACACCTCTTTAACTGGAGACATGTATCTACATGCTTTCCTATTTCTTTTTTCAAAAATAGTTTACTTGGCTTCTCTTTCCAAAGCTTTTAGCCTTTCATACTTCCAATTTTTTACTAAGTTTATGCAGTTCCTCTCTTATTCCCTTAGCAGTGCTATTAGAACTTTCAGATATCTCGACAAGCTTTATATTCTTATTCTATTTAATCCAATCATTCTTCATTAGATTATACTATTCTTTCATTTTGTTCAACTTCTTTTGCTTTTGCTTCGTTCTTTATTCTTAAATAGGCTACTTCCTCTTAGAGCTAATGATTCTTGTCACTTATTCTCTTTCATTCCCTAGTAGCTTCCTCTTTAATCAAATCAATTTTGGATGGCATGGTAGGCTTTAGTTGGATAGATACTTAAGGAATGGTTTTATCTAAGTCAAAAATGATTATGCTATAGCCCTAGACTCTTCTCAAAGCATCACACCCTAAAGTGGTCTTATCTATGCTTGTAGGTAACCCTGACTCATAACTCTCCCTTTAATGTAAAGCGACTGTCTAAAACGACTTTCTATAATCTTCACCTTGATATTCCAGGTCACACTAGCTAAATCTAAGTCATAAGAATAAACTATTGCAGCCCATATTACCTCTAAACCAATAGCAACGCATTACACATGGTGCCCCATATGCCTTGTAAAGGCACATAAAGTAGAATACCATGCTAGCAAAGAAGGTGTTTTGGTGAAAACCAAGGTGTCATCCGGGTTATATTAATAGAAGCCAAGTTTTTAAGTAGTTTAACCCATAGTTTCTTGGTTACGGACTTAAGTCATTTTTCTGATGAATTCTTGAAGAGGGACATAATGAAAAAAGTAAGGCTTGAATTTCTGTACTCTTTCACCTTAACAATGACTTCGAGCCTACATACATAATAACTGAGCACTTCCAAAAAATCTCCTTTAACCCTCCTTTCAGCATGCATTGAACACTCAAATCATCTTAGCTAGAATCACTAGAGCTGGGTGCATGTTCCTTTTCAATCCGTCAAATAAATCCACTATTGTTGCCTCAACATGTCCCAACACTCTTAGGAAGAAAATCACGTCGTATATGGCAAGAATAAATGCATCTAGAGCTTTTTCAGTGCTGGATCGCATTTAGATATATTTCTTTAGAAATTGCAATGAAATAACACTGGTGTTCCCTTTCCAGTTTATGTGATAATGACATTGGCTTTGAAATCCAAATCTAAAATTTGACTCAATTTTCTTAAAAAGTTGCTCAAATTACGGTCCTTATAATAGATAGGCCTTGTCTCCAAAGGCCCAAGCCCCAGAAAAGCCAAAATCTCTTCTACAATCGAATTCATGTCATTTGATTGACCAAGAAACATCAAAATAATGAATCTTAAAACTCGATCATAGCTGTTCATCCATGTGTACTTTAAGCAAAAGAGCAATCTGTCCATATTTTCTACAAACTGAGTTTGCTCTATATTTCCCCACCTACCCCATATTTCGACTAACTCTTCCAAATTATTTTGGAAGAGGTATAAATGTATGACCTTTGGTAACTGTGACACAAAATCCCTAGGTATACAATCCTTATCTTTTTTTTTACTGAATTTGGACTCAGAGTGAACCTCTTCAAATAATCATTGCATATACTATTGACCATAAAGTTAGATGACAATTGATCGTAGTCGAAATTTTTTTTAACGCAAGCATTCTTGTATGCATATAAGGAAAGAAGAATGCACGAAAAAGGAAACAGAATCAAGTTAGCATCCTTAAAAAATATTAAATTTGAAAAAAAAATCGAAACAATGAAAAATCATAAATTATTCAAATAAAGTATCAAAATTAATTAATTAAATAAATTTTGAAGCAATAAAAATCACAAATTATTCAAATAACATATTAAAATTATCCAAATAAATAAAAGTATGAAAATGAAGAAAAAGAGATAGCTTTATCCCTTCATTTGTCCCTAATTTTGAGGACACCTAAAATTGAGCATGGTTTTGACTAGAAGGTTAGTGTTAAACCTTTTATGGTGAATGAAATCAAGAGGTGGTGAATTGATTTCTCAAAATTTTGGTAAATTAAAACTTTGATAAATAAAATTAAGAAATCTAAACAATAAACTTTGGAGTGCAAGTTAACGAATAGAAATAAACAATTAAAGACAAGGGAAAGAGAAGCAAACTAAATGATTTAAAGAGGTTCGGCCTCAATTGCCTGCATCCTTTACCTCGACCTCACTTGCCTCGAATTTTCATAATTCACTAACTTGAATTATCTACCATTCAAGGAAAGGTGTAACCTTTACACTCTCTACCTTTCATGGCTAAGATAGAAACCTCTATCCCTTATCTTTTGTGGCTAAGATAGAACCCTTTCTTACTACTTTTGAAGGCTAAGTAGAAACTTTTTCTACTTTTCAATGGTTAAGTAGTAACCTACCCTTTTTACAAGGATTTGAGTATAAACAAATAAAACCTCTAAAGGTTAGGTATTTACAAGAATTTTGGCTCAAAGAAAATATGTATCTAAAGATACAAAATAAAGAATGCAAAAATAGAAAGAATTAATCCTATGCAAAGATGAACTACTTAGTGAAAATGATGGAAAAGATGAAATATTTGACTTCAAGCATAATTCTATTAGTTCTTCTACTTGTTAAAGGTGTTGGAGTGGGTTATTTATACCCTTGATCATCTTTATAGCTGTTGGGAACAATTAGTGAAGGAATATAGCTATTGGAGCCTTCGAAATGCCATTTCCCATTGTTCCCTGTGTTTCTATATCGATACAATTAGTGGTTATCGATACATTGTGTTTAATAGTCTAAAATATGATCACTAAACTGTCCTGTCTCGATACATTAACAGTCTTGTATTGATACAGAATGATCTGTCTCAATACATGAATAGTGATTTATGCATTTTAAGGTTATTTAGCCATTACCAAGAATTGTATTGATACATACACATAGTGTATCAATACATTCATATGAAAATCAATTTTAAAAGGTTTTTTCATGACATTAAAATATGTAAAACCTATCTAAAAAATGTTTTATATAAAAATATGTATTAAGGACACTTTTTTAAGTGTTTGAAGGAGTTAAAACACATTCTAATATTTTTTAAAGTGTTTGCAAAATATTTCATGAAAAAATACTAATATTGAAAATATTTAAACACAAGCTAATTAAGCTGAAGTTTTAATTATATCAAAACTAAGATTAATTCAAAGCTAATATAGCTACAATCTCACCTTTTTTTTTTATAAGAAAAAACTTAAGGTGAATTTGCTTATAAAATTTCGCCTTAGTCATTTAAAGATTTTCAATAAAACTCCCCATTTTAAAAGTGTTACAAAATAAACTTTTGGAAATTTTATAGAAAGGTTTTGAAACACTTGGCAATGAGATTTGTTTTTTCATATTTAGCTTTAAGAGTACCAACACAAAATATTAAGGATTTCGATAATATAAATAATGTAAGCATATATGAAATCTTCCTATTTACTAGCATAAACATATATGTATAAATGAAGAACAAGTAAGCAAATTAACGCCTAAAACTCTCCCCCTTTTTGGAATATCAAAAAGTTGAATTAAGATTAATTCAAAGCTAAAGGACTAATTCTAACAAGATTTCTAAAAGGTATTTTAATTATGGATCAGTTTAGAACATCTATACCAATTATTGAGAAAATATATGCATTTAAGTTTGAATGTGTAATCCATCCAATTTTTGTATTCTTTTGTAGTCATTTAAGCATATTTGAGAAATAAAACATACTAATTGTTGAAGGATTTTAAGAATTATTAATCCACTTGGTGTCTAGATGCATAATAGATGCCAATTTTTGAATTGTTAGTTCACATGCATACTACAATAAATGCCATATGGAAGGTAAAAAAAAATTCAAGAAAAATGTAACAAATTTCCATAGGTTTGAAGATCATTTGCTCATTCATGTTATGTTAATAAAATCATTTGAGCAAACATTCAATCAAAGAACATGCTTATATATGAGAATTATGCACTTACACATGTTTAAAGATTCATTCAAAGTAAATATTTTAAACATACATTGCATAGTAGAATACCAATTATAATTGACTCATGTATGTTGCCAACCTTAGTGCTAAGGGATAAGAATTTAATAGCATTTGTTTGATGATTACTCAACATTACCAAACATTGATGATATGCTCATTGTAACTTAGAGGATCATTATTTCTGGTGTTTTAGCATTCCTTGATGGTTTTGGTTTTGATTTGAAGTAGTTGCATGCTTAATTTGCTTTCTTTTGCCATACAAGTGTTCATCTTTCAAGGATGGATTTATCTCTATGAACCTTGCAAAACTTAAAAACAATATTGGCAAAAGATAAGCAACCAAGATTTTAATTATAAAAAAAAAAATCAATAAGCTTATGTTTTATTAGGAATGAAAGATGTTTAATGTGTTTGATGGCATTTTGAAATAAGTGATACCAAATGTTGATGAATAAAGAACATGAAACGTATATGGTACCAACTAAAAATATAATGTTGTCTGAAAAAATTTGTATTTTTGACCATTATAAGACAATATGAGCACTTAATGCATTTGATTTGTGAAACACTCATCAATGAATAAAATATGATATTTAAGCATGTGATGAGTTATGAAACGATGTTTATCAAGGTTTAGAGATCATGAAAATTCATTAAAAAGACTAATTTTGCATTTAAAAGCCAAAAAAAGCACGAAATTAGCCAAAATTCACTATTTGGTTTTTGTATCAATATACATAGTGATGCATTGATACAAAGTTCATTGTATCGATATAGGTTGGGTTTTTCTAGGTTTTTATTCATTGTATCAATACAAGACTCCAAGTATCGATCCATGGTGTTTCAAAAAACTTTTAGAAAAATATGCAATTTGGCATTGCAAAACCCATGATTTTATATTCTAATGCAAACTGTTGAATTTAAACATTTAAAACTCATATGAATAATCAAATTTTGAATTAAAATGACTTTTAAAATCAAGTTGAACGAATTAGCGTGTTTGATCACATAAGTAAGCCAATATGCAATCAAAAGATTTCCATTCAAACCATATAAGCACATGATCAAAAAGTATTTTCAATGTTTACCAACTTGTTTGAGCCATAAATCATGAACTTAAATCAAACATCCTAAGTCTCATGCAAGCATAGTTGAATATGAAGTATTAAGGAGACTTAAAAACCTACTAATGCATGTTTATGGCATCATATCTTATAAGTAAGCTATAAATGCTCCCCCTAAGGATATGCATATAATTTAATCATGCAATAAAGCTTCTTAATGACTCATGACATGAAGTTTATCAAAATCAATCCTTCATGCATAAATCATTCTTAAATTATGCTTCATAACAACATTTCAGAAATCAATTTAACACATCATCATAAGCACTAAATCATCAAATGCATGCATATTTAAGCTCATAGTGGCTCAAGATGAATTTTCATTAAACAATTTTGCATCAAAAATAAAAATTCAATAAAGCATTAATAATCACAACATGAATAAGTAATACACATATAAAAATTTTAAAGCTTAAAGGTTACCCATCACACTTCTTTATGTGTCAAGAGCATCCATTTGTATTGCGTTACTCTTTATCGCTCTAACACACCTATAAAGAGACTTTTACTTGGTTTTTGGAACCCAAATTGCTTTAGGTCCTTTAATGTTAGTCTCAAAGCCTCTTGTTCCCTTAGGAACCCATACTTGCCTAACTTTAAATTGTGTCCTTTTCTTGATAGGACAAGTATGCAAATTATGACCATGAGAATTGCAATGTGAGCACTTGTTCAAATAAACTAGAAAAAATTTATCCAAAATAATTTTTTTTCTTGTTCTAAGCTTTTAATCTTTCTTTTCAAAACAAAATTGGCTTTCTCTAAAATGGTAATTCTTAGCTTGGAGTCATTAAAATCATTTTTCAAATCTTTGTTTTTATTCTCTAAAACAAGTTTTAATTTCAATAATAAATCATTTTATACTTTTAATTTTGAAATCATTTTCTTGTGTTTAGAGTTCATTTCCTCAAACTCAACTATAAGATCATCAAATGCATCTTGTAACTCATTAAATGTATAAGAATTCAAATTTATACCTCGAGCTCATCAAGAGTCATGAAGCAAAGGTTGCCAATTTGGTCTTCCTTGGAGTCATCATCATTATAAGAGTCACTACCACTCCAGGTTGCTACAAATGCCTTTTTCTTCTTCTTTTTTAATAATGGGCAATCGGATTTGGCATGGCCTAATTCATTACAATTGTAGCACATCACTTTGTTAACCTTTTTAGATTGGGATGATTTGCCCTTATCTAACTTCGTGAATTTCTTTAATTTCTTGGCAAATATGATCATCTCCATATCTTTAGCATTCTCATCATGGTCATCATCTTCCTCACTCATGGAAGTCTTCAATGCAACTCCAACTTTTCTTGGCTGCTCCTTTCCATGATTTATTTTATTTCGTACGTGAGGAGTGATTCGATGAGCTTATCTAACACAAGGAGATTAAGGTCCTTTGATTCCTCAATTGCAGTCACTTTAGCTTCCCATAACATAGAAAGGCTATTCAACATTTTCTTGACTATCTCCTAGTTGGGATACACTTTTTTGAGACCCTTCAAGCCACTTACAATATCCATGAATCTATCAAACATCTTCTTGATGCTTTCTTCTAGTTTCATTTCGAATATCTCATAATTAAGAGTGAGCATGCTTATCTTGGACTCCTTAACTTCATTAGTCCCTTCATGTGTGATAGCCAACTTATCCCATATCTCTTTGGCATTATCGCAAAAAGGCACCTTATTGTACTTATTGAAGCCTAAAGCATAAAAAAGTATGTGCATGGCCTTAGCATTGAGTTGAGCCATCTTAATGTCATTCTTATCCCATTCCCATTTTTCCTTGGGAACTTTAAAATCACCTACCATCTTTGTTAGGGTGAATGGGCCTTTCATGTTAATCTTCCAAACTTGATAATCCTTTGCTTAGACAAATAGCCTCATCTTTGTCTTTCAATATACGTAATATTCACCGTTGAAGAGAGAAGGCCTCACAATTGAATGTCCTCCTTAGCCCATACCAAAGTATCACCTCTAGCCATTTGCTTGGTCTGTTATCGATCTTTGCTCAACGATGTTAAGCCTATAAGAATGAGACATAAGCTTTGATACCAATTGTTGACCTTTTAGTGGTAAATGCAATTAAGAGGGGGTGAACTGATTCCTCAAAATTTTGGTAAATTAAAACTTTGATAAATAAAATTGAGAAATCTAAACAATAAACTTTTGAGTGAAAATTAGTAAATAAAAATAAATAATTAAAGACAAAGGAAAGAGAAGCAAACTCAATGATTTAGAGAGGTTTTACCTCAATTGCTTATGCGCTCTACCTCGACCTCACTTGCCTCGGATTTCCACAATTCACTAACTTGAATTGTCTACCTTTCAAAGACAAGGTATAATCTTTACACTCTCTATCTTTCAAGGCTTGTCGACATTTCATGTGCCTGGACTTTACAAACTTCGAACGATCTAAAGGGCTCAAGCGTGCTTATCTTAAAATATTTTGATGTTTGACATGACGGAGCAAAAGATTATCAGACGAATTGCTCATTTGACTAGTCTTGGATGGCCACCATGAAGTGGCCATAAACTTGGGGTCGCAACCGATCATTTTAAGTTAAGTATGACCAGATGCCTATTGAAAATAATACCAGAGCTTCGTTGTTTTAGGTTTGGGAGTTGGTTACGTGTGGGAAAGGATTAGCACTCCTACGATGCCCAAAAATCAATACCAGCTAACTATATCTTACTTGAATCTGGTTTCCTCAGTTTCATTTTTATCATTATTTAAATATAATTCCCTCTAATGCATGAAATTTTGTAAAAATCTGAGTTTGGGTTTTAATGAAAATTTTATCACCTATGCACCTCGGAGTGGTGAGAAACATAGGGGTTTTTTATGAAAATAATCTCTGGATAGGTTTTTAAAAAAATCAAATATTTCATGTTTGGCACTAAAGAGATACCGACAAGAGATATCATTTTGTGATTTTGAAAATGATTTTTAAAGCATGAATGCCCGAGGTCCCTACAAAAGGAAATGCATTAGTAAGGTGGAAAAGAGAAAAATAAATAAATCCACACAAAATACATGAAAAAGAGAGATGATCGAAATGTTTCTCATAATTATCTTCGATTATCAATGAATAACCAAGAGGACAATGTTGAGACTTAGTCGAGTTTAGTGGAAATTTGAGGAGAAAAAAAAGGTTTCGATGACTCGAGATGTCCCGAGGAAAAAGTTTAGATTTTATAAGGAATGTGGAGAGCAGGGTTGGAGTATCCCCTTAGAAGAGTGGGGTTAGAGCATCCCCAAAGGTGAAAATTTAATGTCATTTTAAGATAAAAATGGGGTTAGAATATCCCCTTGAAGAAGCGGGGTTGGAGTATCCCCTTGGAGAAATAAGGTTAGAGTATCCCTAAAAATAAAAATCTTCAACGTTAAAAGGAATGGTCATATTTATGAAAATAGGGAATCTTTAAAAATCAAGAGCTAAAAGTTTAGCTAAAATATTCTTTTTTTATTTAGCCTTAGTCCGAGTCTAAAGGGCCTAGATTAGGAGAAGGAGCCGAGTAGATCAATGAAATGTTTTGAAAATCAGGTTAGGAATAGAGGACAACATCATATCGTTTCTCTTTCTAAATTTATTTTGAGGTTATCTGAAGGTCTGGGGGGTAAACAAGGTATTGTTGGAAAGATAACTCAATGAGGATTAATGTAAAAATACTCCAAAAATCCTAGAAAATCACTGTCTAGGCAGAATTAATTTTAGAATTTCAACCTATCTCGACACTAGCAGCATATATAAGGTAAAGGTATAGTGGATTTTGAAAAATCATTTGGATTCATTCGAAATTGTTAAAATGCAAATAATACCTTTTCAAAAAAAAATTTCATGAACTCCTTGGAAAAAAATATTCTAGGGATTCAAAAATGTTGTTTACTAGGCCGAAATAGCTGAAATAGTAAACTGCTCATTGGATCTAGAGGTTCCAGACAGCGAAGATTTGAAAAATTATAACTATTTTATCCAAGATGATCTCAAGATAAATAAGACTTCTTTGGAAAGGTAATTCAAAACCCTTTAAGGGAAAAATATCACCACATTCTGGATAAATCATTTTTTATTTTTTAATAATTTTTCAAGACTAGGCCATTGTGCTGCTAAAACAAAACAAGGGAGGCATTTGGTAGTTTGGTTTTTCTTTAGGTTGAGTTCAGGCCATGGATGTTCGAACATTTGTAACCAATATGAGATGTTGTCATGGGCATCACAAGTTCATTCCACAATCCTGAAGTAGTTTGGGATGATAGAACAACCTGTTGACCATGCCACTATAAGGTTGGTTAGCTAAGGACCAAGTGTTCACATTTTTCAACTAAAAGGCTTCATTTCATTTTTGAAAAAAAAATAATAGTACTTTTATACTCATTCTTCCATGACTCCAGAACTGAATGCTTGCTTTGCCCCTAAGGTTGGAAAACCAACTTCATAAAAATCTTAAGCCCATGTTATTCTCCATGTTTAGGAGATAACATGTGCTTAACTTAGGGATATTTTTTGAAATTGAGTTTTCTAGCACTCAAGCATGCATCTCAACACAAACAAAGTACCACAAAATGATGCAGAATATGGAGGACATATATGCACAAGCAAAGATGACATTTTCATAGAAAAGATAACAAAAAAAGCATTAAGATGACGGATAGATGCATGAACATACTTAGGATAAACATGTTTAAAAAGAGTTTGCTAAAAAAAGGCATTTTTAATTCATAGTGCCTATCAAGCTTCTAAGAAATGCATAAGCATACTTATTTCATGTTAAGATGCATATTTTAAACATGAGATGAAGATATGAATACGGAAGGAATATAGCAAGAAGTACATGGATAGAGGCTCTTATGGTGATGAAAATGCAAAAGAGCATGCTTAGTTAACTAAATAGCATGAAGGCACCAAGAAAAACATCAAGATCCTAAACTAACACAACCAAAGCCATAAAAATGCATAGGAGTCCTAAGAAGGCCATAAAAGCATAAAAAGGGTTTACTAAGATGATGTTAATGACAAAACAAAAATTGTAAAGATCAAGGTAAAGAAGATTACCAAAAAACTTAAACTTCCCTCTTTCTCAAAGTAGTGGCTATAAGCTTCATTTCTTCCTTATCTTTGCTATTATTTAGCAAGAAAAGGATGAAAAGAAGTAGCTTTTTGGTGGTATGGTTGATGATAAAGCTTTTTAAGGATCAAAACATGTGAAAAGTTGGGTTTTTGAAGGTTTTCCAGTGGTGGTTTAAGGTAGCTACAAGAATAAAGGGTGGTTATGAGTGAAAGGCAATAGAACAATGTCTTGGTGAGCTTTTAGAGCTAGAGTTGAATGAGGATTTATAGGGATAGGTGAAGAGTTTTTTGGGATTACTGGGGAGATTTTTTTTTACAACTAAAAGAGTTTTTTTTTCTAAATAGCTAGTTTTGTTTTTCTTGGTTTAACCCTTTCTTTTAGATGATAATGCAAAGGGCATTTTTGGTTTTGTTTCTTCTGCACTAGGGCATATCTCCAATTGCCATGTCTAATTAACTCCCTTCTTATTGGTTCTACCATGCTAAGCAAGTAGGCAGAAAGGCTGTAAAAGCTTACAAGTCGGAGATATGCCTGCCATCCTCTTACACCCATATATTTTATGAAAGTGACCTTCATCATTAATTATTTGGACTCCAAAAATTTGTTAGGAATCGTTAATGAACCCATAGTTGAGGTTTACAATGTTATATGATAGTTCTTTGGTGCAAAAACATGTTTAAATCGAGTTTTCAAGGGCTAAAAAATGGCTCAAAGTAGGCAAAAATGTCTGGGTGTATCGATACGTGTATCGATACAAAACATATTGTATCGATACACAAGGTATATTTAACTCCTGAGTATCGATGCAATGAGTTGTGTATCGACACTAAGAGCAAAAAATATTTCCAATCATGAGACTTAGAGGCCAATGAGTTGTGTATCGATACTAAAAACAAAAGATGTTTCCAGTCTTGAGACTTAAAGGCTAGTATCGATACTCCATTGATTTACATCGATACTCATGCTTGTGTACTGACACATTTTGCCAAAAATCACTACTTTAGCTACTGCAAAGGTCTGTATCGATACAAACATGCCAGGTATCGATACCACACCTTGGGTATTGATACTAAACCCTATTGTATCGATGCTAACATGGAAATTTGAAATTTTGGTAATGTGAAAGCCTTGTGATAGTTTTTAAGCACCCATATGACCCTCACATACCTTAGGTTCCTTGAGTTGTCTTATCTTGGTCACAAAGAGAGGAAAATTGGCTTGCGTACTCACCTGAATGACTCTGATGACACCCTAAAAATGACCTTTGATGCCTCGTTTGTGCATTTTTCTTTAAAACGATCCATAGGCATTTTATAATTTCCTGAACAAATATTTTTGCTGAGCGACGACCATCCCCCACCTTTATTTCTAATTTTTTTTATTTTGTCATCTTTTACCTAATTCTTAGGATACCAAAAACTGGTTCGGACAAAATAAGGTGTCTACAAGGCTAAGATAGAAACCTCTATCCCTTATCTTTTGTGGCTAAGATAAAACCATCCCTCCCTACTTTTGAAAGCTAAGTAGAAACATTTTTTACTTTTCAATGGTTAAGTAGTAACCTCCCCTTTTTACAAGAATTTGAGTGTAATCAAACAAAATCTCTAAAGGTTAGGTGTTTACAAGAATTTTGGCTTAAAGGAAATATGTATCTAAAGATACAAAATGAAGAATACAAAAATAGGAAGAATTAATCCTACACAAAGATGAACTACTTAGTGAAAATGATGGAAAAGATGAAAGATTTGACTTTAAGCATAATTCTCTTGGTTTTTCTTCTTGTTGAAGGTGTTGGAGTGGCTTATTTATACCCTTGATCATGTTTATAGCCGTTGGCAACATTTGGTGAAGGAATATAGCCGTTGGAGCCTTTAAAATGTCTTTTCCCGATGTTCCTCATGCCTCTGTACTGATACAATTGAGTGGATATCGATATATTGTGTTTAACAGTCCAAAATATGACCGTTGAACAATCCTGTATTGACACAGAAAAATTTGTCTTAATACATGAATAGTCCTTTATCGAAACAGAATGATCTGTCTCGATACATGAATAGTGATTTCTATATTTTAATGTTATTTAACTACTGCCAAGTATTGTATGAATGCATACACATAGTGTATCGATATATTCATATGAAAATCAATTTTAAAAGGTTTTTCATGACTTTAAAACAGGTCAGACTTGTCTAAAAACTGTTTTATATAAAAATATGTATTATGAACACATTTTTGAGTGCTTGAAGGAGTTAAAATACGTTCTAGTATTTTTTAAAGTGTTTACAAAATATTTCACGAAAAAATACTAATCTTGAAAATATTTAAACACAAGCTAATTAAGCTTAAGCTTTAGTTATATCAAAACTAAGATTAATTCAAAGTTAATATAGCTAACAGTTAGTATGGTTCACCATATGCAATTTTGGTTAAACCATTAATTAGGTTCTTGAATTCTCCAAGCTTGGAAAGGACTAACATGGTACCTTATCCTTATCCATTATGGATTTAATTCAAAATAGGTTTAATTTGGTAGGCATATCTTCAATGCCCATAACAAGCCTAGTATGTCAAGCAGACATAAGAACCTAGACTAAGTAGGCTTTTCACTAGCCCAAACAAAGGCTAACATGTTATAAAGCAAAGCTACTTCACCTATCTTGAAGTATTAGGTACCTATGCCCTCATTTTATCTGACGGAGGAGAAACTACTGCACATATGCAAAGTGTATGGGAAAGGACAAATATACCTTTTTATGAAACAAAATTAAAACTAAAACCCACTATCCTAACCCTCAAAAGAGAAAGAAAAACACAAAAGGATCAGTGCAAAATAAATATTAATATAACAAAAAAAAATTTTCTTAAAACAAGGGAATATAAAATTAAATACCAATTGAAACCAAATCAATTACAATTTGGTTAACATGTAATTAATTTTAGGCCTGACTCTCCAAACAATCCCTAGTGGAGTCATCAAGCTATCGCAACGTGGCTCGAATACAAATTTGACCAAGCTCAACTAAAAAGGCCCTCGTTCCTTTATTTATTGATATATCACTATCTTATAGTCTCTTATTTCTATGGGCCATATCATTATTAATATTTTCTTATTTTTGATGACTGAGTGATCGAGATGAATTGTTCACTCGATTTAACCCTAAATAGCCATTATGAAACAACCATTTATTTAGAGTCGCCACCAATCTACTTGGGCAAGGTGAGATTGTCACCTACTATAGTTCATATTTTGAGGGTTACAAAACCCTAGAATACCAACTTTGAGGTACGTGATTATACGAAAGATCATATAAAAGGGTTCGGGAGTCAGTTACAATCACAAGTAAGGATCAACCCTCTCGTGATGCCGAAGAATTAATAGCTTGTTAATTATCAAAATATGAATTTTACGTGTTTTAAAATATGGCATTTAATTGTAATTCAAAATCTGAATTTTACTTTTTATCTTGTTTCAAAATATGGCATTTAATTGTAATTCAAAATATGAATTTTACATGTTTCAAAATATGGCATTTAATTGTAATCAGTAGCTTGTTAATTACATGTTAATTTTAATTTTACTTTTTATCTTGTTTCAAAATATGGCATTTATTTTAATTCCCAAAATAATATTTTATGAAACCAATTTATTATTGCGTGTTAAGAAAATTGAGTTTTTGAAATTTTTAAAAATCAAAATCCTTTACACACTCCACCGGCGGACTAGTGGAATAGAAAAGCATTTCATCATTATCTTTGGTAAACCACCAGAGAACCAAAGGAACACAAAAGGTTTTAAAAAATAAAATAGCTTTTGCACCTCGCTGGAAGGTTAAAGGAATACGAAAGTTTTTCTTTTTTCCAAAATTTATGAAAAATCTCAATTTTCACTTTAAAAATGATATCTTATTATTAAAATAATCTATAGAACCCCTCCCACATTCTAAGAGAAAATTCATATATTATTTTAACTTGGAGACATCATCTTAATTTTCTAAAAAAATTTTGATTTTATTAAAAGTATTAATAGAGTATCCTAAGACCTGAAAATAGTCTATAATAAGCCTACCCCTAATAGGTACTTTCGATATAAAAGTATCCCAGTAATCACATAGGACTTGTTCTAATAAAAAAATTACCAAAATGCCCTTTTAGTGTATTTTCAACATGAAAGTATCTTGGTAACCCTAAACGACTCAATAAAAATCATAAACCTATCCTAAGTACACACCTTTGGCATAAAAGCATCCCAACAACTACTTAGGATTCGACTCTAAAAAAATTACCAAAATACCCTTAGGTATACCTTTGACATGAAAGTATCCCGATAACTCTAAAAGACACAAAAAAATGATAGAAGGGTAAACCTATCCTAAATGCACACCTTTGGCATAGAAGCATCTCGACGACTATATTGGATTCGATTATAAGGAAATTACCTAAATGCCTCTAGGGTATACCTTTGACATGAAAGTATCCCCGTAAACCTAAGGGACACGAAAAACTAAGTGATGATGATTTTTACCCTAAATGGTAAGTTTGGATATCAAAAGTGACCTAAAATGCAAAAAATATAATTAAGTCCATAAAATTTTCAAAATTGCATTTTGTACCCTAAAAGAGAACTGAAAAAGTATAAAAGGTTTTAATATTTTTAACACCCCACCGGAGGACTAGTGGGATGCTAGAAATATTCTAATATGCTCTAAATGCATGATTTTATGCTAGAGATGACCATTTTGACCAAACATGCCAAATGTTCCTAATGTCCTTAAACTTTTCTAAATTTATAAATTGGTCCTTGCATAATTAAAACACAAAATTAAACATCAAGCAAGTTAAAATAATCACAAAAATCACATCCAAATGTTAGAATGGAGGTTCAGCCACTCTCCTTTGGCCTTAGTACTAATTTTTTAATATTTATACAATAGTCCCTAAACTTTTTAAAATTACAAAAGGACCTCAAAAATCAAAAAAAAAATTCTACTTGATAAAATATATAAAACACACTCTTAATTGTGTATGAGAGTTTCGATCAAGCATAGGATGGCTAGAAATTTTTTTATTATTTTTTATTTTTTACAAATTAGCCCCTAAACTTTTTACATTTATAAAATAGCCACAAAAATCTAAAAATCGTCACATACATGTGCATTAGGTTCGGCTAACCTTAAATAATCTACCAAACAAATTTTTTCCAACTCAATAATCACATATTCAAGTTTCATCAAACACAAATCAACATCATGAAAATAAACATTTAAACACATTGTCTCAACACAATAACAAGAAAATAATAAGAAAAAATAACATACACATGATCATATGTATGACAAATATAGCTTCAAAACCAACATCATATCAACAAAAACATGATTCATGAAGAAAAACAACTTACTAGCAAGAAAAATTATTGAAAACAATTAGATCAAAGAAAATGGTTTATGACCACCATGCTTAGTCTTTCAACATGGCTTAAAATCCATGAATTTAAACATGAATTTGTCTCACCAACAAGGGGAAAAATGAACAAAAAAAAAAGAAAAACTAAAGCTTTAGGAAGAACCTACCTTAACAAAGCCTAAAAACTTAAAAGAACTTAGTATTTTGTAGTATTTTTTTCTCTTTTTTTTCTTTCAAAACCAAAATCCTTCTAAATGTAAATTCCTCCACCTATTTATAAGGGTGAGGTTTGGAAAATCTTTTATATTTTTTAATTAATTTCATTTTTTTTGTGTTATTTGCCTTAAAAGATGAAATGCATAAATTGACATGAAACTAGTGTTCATTCCAAATATTTTGTCAAGATTATCTTGAAAATATCATCTAACAGATAATTAGAATCCAACTAAATTAGTTAAGGGAAAAGTTGAAACAAATTAGACTAGTTTTCATAAAACTAGTAGAAAAAATCCATAATTAAAATAAAATTAAAATGATAATACAAAAAATTAAAATTAAAATTAATAATCATAAACGAAATTTTAAAAATGAAATGATGAAAAAATCTTTATTGAAAATCCAAAACTCGTAAAATTATATGAGAAAAATCCTTACAGAAGAAAATTAATACATAAAAAAATTCAAAGCTCATAAAATAAATTGAACTTTAAAACATTGATTTAGTATGGGTTTGGTAATAATATTATAAGAATTTTAAAAATTATAACTCAGAAAAATTCAACTGAAATATTTACGGAGTAGAAAACTTCATAACTTGGAAACGAGAAAAATCCGTAAAATATATTTGAATTTTTCAAAATGGATTTTATGGTAACTTAATGGGAATGTTTAAAGAATTTTGAAGTTCAAAACTTAAGAAAATTCTATAAAAGGTTTTACAAATACATTAAAACTTGTATCTTGGAACCTAAAAAATTTTAAAGAATACATTAAAACTTGTAAAATAAATTAAATACAACATATTACCCCAAAATATTAATTTAAAAAAAAACAGTAAAGATGAAAAATCCAAAGTCCAAAACAAGCCTTTACCGAAAAAGTTCGCGAGCAAAATACTCGTGATATTGTGAGAAATTCAAAAATAATTGAAAAATTAACAACTTGACATATTATAATATAAAATGCCAATATATAATTTTTTAAATATTTTTATTTTTTGGAATATATAATGGCATAAATAATACATAGCGATCGACAAAAATATACAATAGTTAACTTTTTGAGTTTTATGAAAAATCTAAAAAAAAATGCATAGACTGTGACATTATTTGCATAAATGATTTTCAAATTTTAACCAAAAAAATTTAAAAATTGATTTTTCTCTTGAATATTCGTCATTTTATTTGAGATCAATCTTCAAATGGCAGTTTCTCTGTCACGTACGCATACAGCTATCCCTGCATGACAAAATAAGTTACAAAAATATGTAAATTACCATGTAGAGGTCAACTACTATCAAGGCAACATCTATGTTCCCTGTCTCAAATAACTGGGATTGTTGGAAAAAGGATCAAACGAAATTAGGTGTCTATGATAACAAGTTTAAAAAGTTATTTTATTAATTGATCATTTTTATTTAATTTTTAGATGATGTATTTAAAGAGATTGATTTGCAGGCTGACTTCCAAGTTAGGTAAAGATCCTAAACCGACTCGTTTAAAATTCGTACTAGACTTATTTGGAAAAAAGTTTTAAAAATTTTTATTTTATTAGTTATTTTTATTTTATTTTTTAAATAATGAATTTAAAGGGGTAGTCCACACATTGACTCATAGATCAATTTAGAATTTATACTAAACCAGTTGATAAAATTTTTTATTTTATTAATTATTTTTATTTTAATTTAAAAGAAATTATTTAAAAGGATTGATCCACAAATAAACTCGTAGGTGAGTTTAGAATTCATACCTGAGCCGATTGGTTTATACTATTAATTATTTTTATTTTATTTTTAAAAAATATATTTAAAGTGATTAATCCACGTATAGATTGGCATCATTTAAAATCCATACATGATTATAAAGACAAAATTTAAATAAACAAATATTATTTAATAAAATTTAACTTAAAATTAATTCTTTTACAAATTAATGAAAATACAAAAATATAAAAAAAAACTTATTAATTATTATTTTATTTTTAAATGATATATTTAAAATAATTGATTTGCATTTGCATGTTAATTCATGGATATATCTAAAATCTCTACCCAATTTTAAATACAAAATTTAAATTCATAATTTTTACTTAATAAAATTTAATTTAAAATTAATTTTTTAATAATAATAATTAAAATTTATAAAATAAAAAAAAACTCCACCCAAAGCGGGGCATAACTCTAGTTACATTTAAAATATATATATATATATATATCAATTTTCATTACGTCCACAGAAATAGCAAGGCAGAAGTGGATTTAGCGATGAAGCAGCGTGCGAAGGCCCAAAATTTTCCATTTAATTAAATTAATTAGGTATTCTATCTAAAGTTTGGTTGGTGCAGCTGGTCTGGTCAAGCGTAGCAAAGAAAGGAAAACAGAAGATTTGTAGATACCCAACAAAATATCATCCTATTTTCTCTGCCTTTACTTTTACGTGGATTTTAATTTAATTTAATTTAATTTTTAGATGCACAGCTCTGCTCTCGCGGAACAAAATTTTCTGTAATTTGTTAGTCAAAACTTTGATGTTGTCATATTATTAATCGTATACAGCTCAGCCGTTACGGACTAAATAGCCATATTTTCTGTAATTCCCTTTTTTTTTTTTAACTTTACCTATGACCATGGCCCGTTTAGGCCCGATGTGATGTGATGTGGTGTGTATTTCTCGTGCGAAACAAGTGGCCTTTGTGAAAAACCCAATTCTCTTTTTTTTTTTTTGAGTTTTTTAATTTATTTTTAATATTTTATATTTATGAATAAAATATTTAAATATATTATTATTTATTAAAGTTTAGTTTACATTGAAATTTGTGCTGTTTACTTTATTTGGTTGTAATCAAGATAAATTGACTCGACCTTAATTATTATTTTTTATGTCTACACTTCTAGTTTAAAAAAATTTAATTTAGTTTGGGCTATTTTAGTGTAGCTTTTTTATAGAAATAATAATAAAATTTTTTTATTTACCTAAATAGGTTAAAATAAGATTATTTATCGAAATAGATCAATTTTTTAATTTAATTGAGAAATCGTCATTTGAAATGGTGATTTTTCAATTTAGTTGAGAAATCATCAAATTAGGTGACGATTTCTCAACTCATTCTGAGAAATCGCTAAATCAGATGGCGATTTATCAACTAATTTCATCGAATTGTAAAATTTCGTAAAAAATTTTATAAAATCCGATCGCCGGAGTTATAACAATTGAAAAATCGTCATATCTAGTAGCGATTTCCCACCATATATAATTTTTTTTCAATCATTTTGTTTTTTTTTGTCTTTTTTGTTTTGTTTTTTTTCTTTACGGGATTATTTTTTTTCTTCACGAGAGATGTAAGAGATATGACTTGAGGTCACGGGTATTTTACCTGTGACCTTTAGGTCGAAGAGAGCCCTTTATAAAAGGGGCTCTCTCCTTCGGCTTATAATTAAAAAAAAAATTCTCTTTCGTTAAAAAAAATTCAAGAATATAATCAAGTTACGGTGTTATTGAAAGTTAAGTAATCGCGTTACAATTTTTTTACAGGTATGATTAAATTTTATTCGTAAAAGTAATTTTTGATATGATTATATAATTTTTTTTGTAATTATGTTTTATTTTTTTTGTAAAAGTTTATTAATGTTGACTATAATTAATTATACGTAATATTTA
>JBBYHO010000008.1:9000783-9027556 GCA_038382025.1 Adansonia gregorii | reverse complement strand
TTCTTTTTGGTCAATTGTGGTTTCGCTTTCTACCATTTTCTTTTGTTTTTTAGCAATTATTTTAGGATTCTATCTGTTTGTTAAATGTAAGAGGGACATTCTATTTTTATGGACTTTTCCCCCAATGTTTATCGAGAAGGAAAATGAAATGCCGCGGTTTAGTGTTAATTTTCAACTTTTATTGTTTCTTTTTTTTTTTTATAAGTAAATAATCTTTTACTGTTTATCTAATTATAATTGAATGTGCTTTCATTGCATAAGATGTAAGTCAGTATAGTTTGATTCTAGAACAAGTTAAACTAATGCAAGTGCAGAGCTCTTTATAGCTATCATATCTTTTGCCTCTGTATTAGGAGTATTTATATTTTCTTTTTGGATAGTAACATTCATGTTATTGCAGGTCCTTTCGTGCAAAAATGTTTTCTCCAGCTTCCAGAAGGTTCCACGATCTCCCAGTCCCTCCGCAGGGAAGACTCCAAAAACTGATAGCGAAACAAGGCGAAAGCCTTTTGGGCAATCTCGTGATGATGGGGAACTCCCTGTTAGATTCCTTGCTGACGTTGATAGCTTATTCATTACTTTGCAAGGGCTTACTGTTCATTACAAGCTTTGCTTTCCTGGTTCACCTTCGAGGTTTTTGTCATCTACTACCTTTCTAGAACCTAAAGTTAGTTGCACTCCACAAGTGGCTCTCGGAAAGCTAAGGCTTGATAGGCAAGCACTAAGTGTGTTGTCGAAAACGCAATATTACCATCTTCACAGGAGCTGTAGTAATCAATTTCACAGCTCTTCGCTTTATGCTCCACTGTTGGATGGTTCCTAAACCTCTCCTCTTCTTTCTAAAGATATTCCTGTTTTCAGCCTTGATGACTCAGTTGCACAGGTTGAGACAAGTAAATTGAACTCTGGAGCTCTAGAGCAAGATGTAGGGGCAAATGGCCAGTTTGGTATTGTTTTAGTGCATGGGTTTGGAGGGGGAGTCTTTTCTTGGAGGCATGTGATGGGGGTGCTTGCTTGCCAGGTTGGCTGTTCAGTTGCTGCTTTTGATCGGCCTGGTTGGGGATTGACTTCTAGGCCAACCCGGAAAGACTGGGAGGAGAAAGAGTTACCCAATCCTTACAAGCTTGAAACTCAGGTTAGGTTTGACACTCTTTTGGATATTATTTGGTTATTTAAGAAAGATGTGTTTTTATGGCAGGTAAGATTAATTTGCAAATTAAATGCCTTAAAGTGTTACACATGTTACAGGAGGTGTTTGCTTCTTATCTACTGAATGTCATGTGACTTGCAAGCATTTCTTTCGGAACGCTCTAGGTCTCTCATCATTTATTTACATGCAATCCTTTCTTGTGTTTTTATAAGCTTTCTTTGCATGATCTTTCTGTTTTGTTCTTTTTTCAGCGTTTTGACTTAATCAGCGAAATGAAGTTCTTATTACCTGATGTTTACAGGTTGACTTGCTTCTTTCCTTTTGCTCCGAGATGGGGTTTTCTTCAGTGGTGCTTGTTGGACATGATGATGGAGGCCTGCTTGCTTTGAAGGCTGCACAAAAAGTCCAAGCCTCAATGAATTCTTACAATGTGAGTAAGTTGTCATGATTTTCTGTACCAATTGAATGTTTTAGACAATGCAATTGTATCTTTAGTTATATCCTGTATTCTGGTTTAACGGTATACTGACAAATCCTCTTTATTGACACTTTACTTTTGTATAGCTACTTAATGTGGTGAAACAAGAAAAATCTTAGGCCTGCCTAGTATAAACTATGTTTTGTCACAGAGTTGATTGTCAACTAAACATAAATGAAATTCCATTCATGTTGAGCTTGAAAAGTTATTCGGAGAAGCGACTGGTCTAGTGGTTTTAGTTTTGACATTTTTAGGGAATTTTACAGTTTCTCCTTAAGCTCTACTGCAAGGGTTATTTTTCAAATTTGACCTTCTGTTCTCAACTTTATGTCAAGTAGTAACCCCACACATGTAACTGTTTCTAAATAGTTACTAAAGAAGTCCATATCAAAAAGGATGGGAAAATTAAACCTTTGTACTTTAAAGAAAAGAGAATCTATGTTCACTGAAAGTAATGGCATTTTACATGGACGATTTAGCAGAATTGAACAATTATTATGTTAAGAAAAAAAGAGCTAGATGAAGGTGTTTATTTATTTATTCATGCCAGCTTTCCTCTTTTAATTGACTGTTTCCTGATGTCTGAAAAATGCTATTTGTGAGATTGTAAATTGTTGGAAGTTATTATAAGGAGATTAGACCAAGAGGAAGGCTTTAGTTAGTTTTTTAATGTCAGCTTTAGTATTTCAATTGACTGGTTCTTGATATCTGAAGAATTTTATTCGTGGATTTAACTAATAAGATATTGCATATGAGATTTGAGGAAGTATTCACTATTCCATAAAGGTTCACCGGAGTGTCATTTCTCATTGAAATTCCAGATCTACTTAGCTGACATATTGGAGGATCCTTTTGATTAGATAAATGGTTAATGACCCACTTAAATCTCTGTTAGTAAAAATTGCTTAAAAAACTTTGAGGTTGGTTCTTATTGTCTGTCTTTTGTTTTATTTGGTGATTTACTCAGATTACAATCAAAGCAGTGGTTTTGCTGAGTGTTAGCTTGTCAAGAGAGGTTGTTCCCGCCTTTGCAAGGATACTTTTGCGAACTTCACTTGGGAAGAAGCACTTAGTTCATCCGCTTCTGCGAACAGAAATTACACAAGTGGTGAATAGGCGTGCATGGTATGATGCAACCAAGTTAACAACAGAGGTTTTGAGCCTATATAAGGTATGTTTGCTGCAAGATTAGAATATAGAAATATTTATCTGGCTTATGGATGAAGGAGAAATTTTGAGGAGATAGTATTGACTCAGTTCACTGTAGTCTCAACTGTATTACACTTTAACAAATCTAGAGATATAGGTTCTTTGGAAGTTAGAACTATGGTTTATTTTGCAAAATGAATGTGGGTATCTTCAAAAAGAAACAAACTTAAGATCCAAAAGCATAAAAAGACCAGGGTTAGTGCACTTATGCACAGTGATAATATTGACACAAGTAAAAGTTCCTGCATTTGGATAGACTTATTCTATGAGTCTCTATAAATGCCTAACGGAATTGTAGACCGTAAAACATAGCAATTTCCTTCTGTGTTGCTGCACTTCTATGTTGTTATCAGAGCATATGAACTAGCACGCAACTAGATTATCGTGAGCCAAAATTTGGTCCCATTTTGGATAATCTTTCATCTACACATCATACTTAATCAAATTATTTTGTAGCTTTTCACTTTGTAACTTAGGCTTCTGAAATTTCATGAGAGCATAAATAGTTTGAAGTTTCAGTTTGTTTACCGATTTAATTTACTGAGCGAACTTGCTGCAACCAGGCTCCACTATGTGTAGAGGGTTGGGATGAAGCACTTCATGAGATAGGCAGGTTGTCACATGAAACGATACTTTCACCACAGAATGTGACATCTCTGCTGAAAGATGTTGAAGAGCTGCCAGTATTGGTCGTTACTGGTGCCGAAGATGCCCATATTTCTCTCAAATCTTCCCAGGCCATGACTTCAAAACTTGTAAATTCCGTAAGTAGTCTGCTTCAACCTTGTATCCTCTGCACTCAAAAGTTTGAATTTAATAAAGATGGTTAATCTTCTTGGCATATATCTCTATATTCTGAGTGGTAGTCTTCAAGAAATTGAAAGATCTGGCACATAGAAACTCTACTCAATTCCTTATCAAATAATGTTTTCCATCTCTGGGTTTTTGTTGCCGTATCTCAAACTGAACTTGTTTGAGTACTTGTTTGCTATGTTACTCGGACTCGGGTGTGTCGGATACAGGTATGTTCAATTTTTAAAACTTCTTCCATTCATTTGGAGGGTCCTTGGAGGGTCATGTCCCCAATAACCATGTCTTATGTGTCGAATATAGGTACTTAAAGAAAAATGAAGAATCAGAACAACGTAACTTATTTGAATTTCTTGTTTATAAGCAACTACCATCCAGTTTTTTCTGATGTTGCTACATTTGTTGCCTGCAGAGACTGGTTGCAATATCTGGGTGTGGCCATCTTCCTCATGAGGAATGCCCCAAGGCAGTACTTGCAGCTATTTCACCTTTCATAAGCAGATTGCTACTCAAACCAGAATTGCAAAGGCAGTAGGAGACTTACATAAATAGGGTTCATATCTTATGTTACTCTTGCTCTCCATTTTCACGTAAGTACTCGTGCATAGGCATCGCTGCTATGGGGATACTATCCTCCAAATGTGGAAACTTAGAAGAAATAGGTCATACCTTTGTTGAATACATACTTACATCCAACATTCACCCCACGTCTGAGTAAAATAGTTCAAATTTATATAGGGGGTTTCTATATTTTCAAGCAATTTACCCTGAAAATGAAGAGATATATTCGACCTCTTCTTATGGGTAATTTTAATGTGTTCCAAGCCTTACCCTAACCCTAATTCTCTGGGTTGTTTGTACAGCTCACTAGTTTTTCTTCTTTTACATCTTTTTATTTTTGTTTTACTTCTGATTTTTCTTGTTAGGGTTTAAACTACTTGCACCAGCGGTTGTAGTTATTTGCCACTTTAAAGCAGTGGCAGAATGGCTTATATTTATTTGTACATCTATGAAAATTGGCCAGGAATGCATTTCAACATTGTTCCAAAATTCAAAGGTTTTTAGTTTTAACAACCAAATTTAATTCTTGGCAGCTTAAAATATCAATATTAATTTGACCCAATTATTATTTTAGATTTTGGTGTTTTATGAGGGTATTGGTAGTGTGAAATTGAAAATAATGGAGTAAAAAAGAAAAAAAATTAAAGAAAAGAATACCACTTGGACCCCTAAGAGTCTCTATCACCGCAGCAAAGCAATTAGTATGCACGATCGGATGACAAGCATGACTTTAATTTCAATCGAGGGATTGATGCCTGGGTACATACCATGCCAAACACATAAGCACAATCCCCGGCACAAGGTTCACCGAATGCATCACATATGCACGCAGACTGACCTCAACACACCTAAAAGAAGACTTGTTTATTAACATCCAATAAAAAATAAATTTTTATTAAAATTTAATTAAAAATATTAAAATATTAACATAAAAAATATTTTTATATTTTTTAAATACTAAAACTGACAGATCAGAGCAATAAGAGATTTGAAAAAAAATTCAGATTATAACTCTTGACTCATTAACAAGTTTACGCCTAAAATGTACTGGCTTTTACTAAATGGATCAAGTACAAATCTTTATTTAAGTTTAATTATAAAAATATATAAAAAAATAATATTTTTATATATATTTTTTTAAACACTAAAACAGACGTCCAAGCCAGACCAAAGGATTTGAAAAAAAAAAATCAGACTAGAACCTGACCTATGAAGAGATCTATACCTAAGATGTAACATCTTTTACTAAATGCATCAAATATAAAATATCGGCAGTTTGCGCTAGAAATGCAACTTGAAGCCATCTTTCTAATTCAAATCCTGAATCTCCATAACAAGAATCCACCTTGTCCGGAAACAAGCAAAGCCTCGACACATTTTTTTCTTGATGTATATTGGTACAGACAATAACGAATAGAGATTAGTTAGATAAACTACTCCTTAGAGGATTTGTTGATAAGTGATTTGTGAATGTGCGGGATGACACCACCACCCGCGATGGTTCCCTTGATCAAGGTGTCAAGTTCTTCGTCACCACGTATAGCAAGCTGCAAATGCCGAGGTGTAATACGCTTAACCTTCAGATCCTTGCTTGCATTACCTGCCAGTTCTAGGACTTCTGCAGTCAGGTACTCTAGTATGGCAGCGGTGTAGACAGCAGCTGTTGCTCCAACCCTTCCGTTTGCGCTAACCCTTGTCTTCAGCAGCCGGTGGACACGACCCACAGGAAACTAAAGGGAGCACATATAAAACAATAAGAAGAAACTGATTATAATATAGAAGTATTAACCCGATTTAGAATAATATATTCAGTCTATCATGTATCCTAGAGATGATGATATGTAACATGCCTTAAACACAGAAAACCTGATTTCCAAACAGTTTAGGATGCAATATACGATATTAATTCAAACATGGAAGAGGATGCTGATTTGAAAGATTACAGAATCTATTAATCATCATCAACACAACAGCCTGGAAGCAAGACAAGTGACAGACACTAAAACAGCCATTGGTAAGCTTGTTTTGGATAACTAGATATCTAAAAGTGCAAATCACTTCCTCGCGATACTTGGCCGTCCAAACTGTTTCTCAGGAATACAACCAATTCAACCAGCATACCTTCAGGCAACTACAAAATGGCACATGTTCAGGGTATTTGGTGATGACATGGTGATCAAGACGATGAGTCCAAATAGATAGCAAAACTAATATATCAGATGTGGAACAAGTTGACAGCTCTCAATGAGGAATAAGATCAATTTTAAGAAGCCCATCGCTTCATAAGTTAACAAAGACTCACCCTCCCTCTCTTCTCTCTCTCAAATATCAAACAAATAATGGCAATCCTGTTGCATCTAGACTTAATGCATGTCATAATCTTCATTCTTGATAATCTTGTGCATTGAACAATTAAGCATGTCATAATCTTGTGGGTTAATACCTCATAAAAAATTACAAATTGCGTCAACAACAAGTAAGTTACCTCAAAACAAAGCCAAGATAGAACGCATGTCACAATCTTTTGCATAAATACCTCATAAAATTGCATCAGCAACAAGTAAACCTTCATTATTGGTAATCATTTCATGGCTGTTATTTTGTATGTGTACCTCAAGCTCATTCAGTTAACATTTAAGAAACAAGAGAAAACCAATCAACATCTTATGAATCATAAATCAGTTTAGTGAACTTGTTGTGGCAATCATAATATATCAAAAAGAAAATAAACAAGTCAAATGACCTATTAGCACATTACAAACCAGCACATCGTGAACTTTAATCATATGACTTGAAGCATGGGTTACTATCTAGTTTTCCTCACTGATCATCACGTTAACCCTCCTTCAAGAAAATGTCCCAGCTCCTTGGAATAAGGAAATTATAAAAATCTTATACGCTATGGCAATTAATCCATTAAATGAAAAACAGAACCAGAGTAATCAACAGGAACATATAGCAACCACCTCCACACCCTTCCTTTTTCCTTCTCTTTTTTTGCCCTCATCATAGAAGTAACAATTAATAAGACAGAAAACTAGACCATTAATACTTCATATAACACATAAGTCTCCCCTCTGCAATAATTAGCATCATAAAACATAAAAAAATCTCCATAAAGTGCAATGTAACCAACAAAGAGCACAGTTGCTCATACAGACAATTCAAACATCAACAGAGACAAGGACTACCTTTAGCGACATCCATTGTAAAAAAAAACTACAAGGTCGATTTATAAGGACTCACTACCAAGATAAACTGTTTACCAAGGGACCCATAAATCAAAATGAATAGAAACAAGTTAAGACATTGGATTTGCATCAGAAGCCAATCTTTAAATGCCATTGTTAGGTCAGATTATCTATCCACAACCCTTTAAGATAGTAAAACTTTGTTTACTTTGATTTGATGCAATAAATAGGGCAGATCCCCAGAAGAAATAGTTAAACACGAACGCAAATTCCAGCTTAAATAATTCCACAGAAGTTTTAGAAGCCGTTTTTCTCAGGAAGAGAGAGAGAGAGAGAGAGAGAGAGAGAGAGAACCATGAGAATAAAGTAACAAAAACAAATATTCTTTTCTCGATCTGAACCTATACTTTTTCCTAGAATTAAAGAATGCTTCATAAATACAAAATTCACAAAATGAAAATCTAATGGAGGGAAACCATCAAAAGGAAAGCTAATTCAAGAGGAAAATTACGGGGAAAAGAAAAAAGAAAGAGAGAGACCTGGAGACCAGCACGAGATGAGCGAGAGACGGGTTTCTTCTTGTCCTTGTCTTTGTCCTTGGTGGATTTGCCAGCCGTAATCAATCCTTTTGCTCCTTTTCCCGACATTTTTTCCTGGAAAATTAATTAGGGTTTTTTGTTTTATGAAGGAAAAATCTCTACTTTGCTTTCGGAAGGAAAAGGCGTGAAATGGATAACTTCAAAAAGGAAGGGAAGAGAAAAGAAAGAAAAGCCTTACGAAGACGAGCGAAGAAGTATTTGGACGGTCAGAGAATTAAGATTCCCAAAACAGGCACAATTTCTCTTCAACTTCCTTTTTCTTAGATCTATCTAGGTCGGGATTTCTCCTCAGTCTATTCGAATCAGATCTTAAATATAATTTTTTAAATTAATTTATTATTTAATAATAAAAATATTAATATTAATATAAAATATTTTATTATTTTATAAATAATAATTCATATTTTTAAATCGAATCAAGTTTGATTTAAATTTAGACAATAAATATAAAAAATTTACATTACAAGCCAACTCTACTTATAGGTGCTTAGCATAAAATTAAAAATTATTTAAATAATATTAATTAAATTAAATAATTTTTTATTTAATATAATTATATAATATAAATATAATATTAACAATAATTAGAAATATCACATAAAAAAATAAATAAACAGAAACAAATAAATTTATCAAAATCTACTTATAAAAAATAATAAAAATTCACAAAGATATTAATACTTAAATCTTTCTATTGAAGTAAAAACAAAATAATCATATAAGAAAATTTGAACAAAAAAGAAAAAAAAATTGGAGTTTTGAGAAATTGAATGGTTAAATGTGTAATTTTTGTTAATGAGACGGTGGATAAGTTTGAAAAGAGGTGGTAAAAGTTCAATTATCAAAAAATAGGAGCCCTTTCTTTGCAAATACCAGCAAGATGCCAGAACCTCACACTACTATATAACGAAGTTACCTTCCATTTTCTTCCCTGCTCTCAAAGCCCTCATATATGTAATACTTTATATGTATAATCGTTTATCTTCCCCTTTTTCATACTTAGCAATAAAAAATAGTATTTTGATTTTCATATCCAAACACCTAACATTACCAAGTAATTCATAACATTTCCAACAAAATTAAAAAAAATAAAACCCTAAGTCCTCTTTATCCTCTTCTTTTAGAAAAAAAAGGATTTTTATTTTGATTTTAAGTGTTACAATTTCTTGGAAGAGCAATTGTGTTTTAGTTGAGTTGTGTAAGATTGACCCCACTTGTTAATATTAAGAAAAAAAACAATTTTTTTTTTTGTTAAAAGGAATTTGATCTAAAAGGATCAGGTTAGGATTTTTTTTTTTTTACTGGGTTTTTGAATTTACTATTGTTGTTGTTGTTGTTGTTGTTAAATTTGAGAAATGGAGAAGAAAAAGATGGCTGCACCATTAGTTTGCCATGGGCATTCAAGACCAGTGGTTGATTTGTTCTACAGCCCCATCACCCCTGATGGCTTTTTCCTTATTAGTGCCAGTAAAGGTATGGGTTTTCAATTTTTGATTGATTCACGCCAATTTTAAATTAGGGTTTTCTTTAGAATTTCGTTTTAGTGATCGTTCAGCTTTGTATTTAATCTCAATTCAGTTCCAGGAATGTTGAATTGGGTTTGTGTTTTTCTTTTGATTTAGTTTGCTCTGCTCCTCTGGATCATATTGATTTTCAGCGTTGAATTTATTTATATATTTAATGTTTTAAACTGGGATTTTAGCTGATTTCTTCTTTATTAGTTATGCAGTAATGACTGTACTCTTATTAGATTGAACTGCAAAGTGCAAACTCTTAAATAGTCTTCTAGTTATGTGAATTCAAATACGGCGGTCTGATGCTGAAGTAAATTGCGTTGAGCTGGCCTTCAGCTATTGTTTAATTATAAGGAACTGTAAGTTATTGTTGTTCTGTCATTTGAAATGGAATGATAATTATAGAAGCAGGACATCTAGTTTGTGGTTGATCAGTTTGTGTATCGGATTTATTTTAATGTTATTATTCATCATCTTTTGGACTATATCCATTTTGGCTGGTTATCTGGGTATATCAATTCATTAATTTCTTGGTATGTTAACATTTTCTAAGTTCTATGTTTCCATAGAAGTCGTGGTAGATGAAAATGATTGTATCTGCATGCTGTGATGTGGATTGGCTCTGTTTAAGCTACTTTGTTTATCAACTCTATTTCTAATGATGCGTTGGAAAATCAGACTCCAGCCCGATGTTAAGAAATGGGGAGACGGGAGATTGGATTGGCACATTTGAAGGGCATAAAGGTGCAATATGGAGCTCCTGCCTGGATACCAATGCGTTACGTGCAGCATCTGCCTCAGCTGATTTTACTGCGTATGTAGTTTTATTCAGCAAGAAAATCACTTTTTGAGGCTTTTTTTTTTTTTTTTTGGTTTTTTGCGCTAAGTGATACCCAGTTGCACTTTTGCAATCCATTTTCCTTCTCCATTTGCTTTTATTTTCTATCAAGCACTCCCCAGAAAAATAGGACCTCATCCTTGTGGGATACTGGGCTCTTTTTCCCTCATTAACTCGTTGTGAGAAGAAGTATGGTTAATGAGGCTCCAAAGCTTTTCTCTTGTGGGCAAGCGTTCGGGCAGTGAATAGTCATGAGTCTTGGCTTTGCAAATTGTTCTCTTTTTCTCTACTATGTTTTTGTAAAGAGCACTGCACGATAGTCATTGGAAGGATGCTGTGTTGTTCGTTGTGTTGTAATATTTATATTTTCTGAGATGTATTAATAATATATATGTACATGCTGCATGGATACGTATTTATGTGATTGGTTATTCTGGTGCGTTAGCAATTTTGGTACTTGATAAATTTAGATGATTGGCATGTTCTAATCACATTAACAGTTGGAAGATATCTACTATGAGCTTTTTCTGAAGATTTCTTCCAAATATGCATAATTACCAAAGTGCTTACCTTTCTAAGTATAGAAAATAGGGAATTACATGTGTATGAACTACTAAAAGCTGTTTTTCTTTCTTATTGTTGCTCTTAGATTACATCTCTATCTTATAATTTCATTGTCAGCGATGATGGTTAATTGAAAAGTGGTATTTACCATTTACTTCAAATTGCCAGGAAACTGTGGGATGCATTGACTGGCGATGAATTGCACTCTTTTGAACACAAGCATATTGTTCGAGCATGTGCCTTTTCAGACGTAAGGCTCAATTACTTTTCCATTGGAATTCTTGTTCTTTCAAATGTATTTTATTCATTATTTTTATAATTTGAACTATAGACCTGCATCTAATGCTTATGTAGTGCCCACTGAAATGTTGTACTTGATAGGCTGGCGTGGATAACAATTATTTTATCATATTTTTTCCACGAGCATTTTTTTTTGGGGGTGATAATGTATAACTGCTACTATTTTCTATTTAGATATTTTTGTAAGAACATTGTATTTCTTGAAATGCCACTGTAGTTCTTGTTTCAAGTTAGCGCTTATTTGTGTTGACCATAAAGTTCCATGCAAGTAGTAGTGAAAAAACTGCATTGATTTGATATTTTGGATATTCTTGTTTTTGAATCTTCTGTCTACATTGCTTGTAACATTAAAAAAATTTTGTATACTTTTTTGGCTAATCTTTTGTTTTCTATATTTTATTCTTTGTGTTTTATTTGGCTTGAATGATTTGGCAGATCTAATTCCGTATACTTTTTAATGGACTGCAGTTGCAGCGTCATTTTAAAAGGGCCTTAGTGGATGTGGTTTTCTTTCCCTCTGAGACCCTCAAAAAATGATAAAATTTGTTTTTATTTAATAAATCTTAGTGAGCTTATATTGGAATTAACTTCTTGCATCTTGCACTTACATTCCTGGTTCATTAATTTACTCTTCAGCTAAGATAAATTTATCTATCTATGGCTTTCCATTTTGTTATCCATTTGCAGCATCTGAACATGTTGTTATTTTTACAGGATAATCACCTTCTACTCACAGGTGGAGTTGAGAAAATTCTCCGAATATTTGATTTGAATCGTCCAGATGCATTGCCAAGACAAGTGGAAAATTCTCCGGGTTCAATTAGAACTGTTGCATGGCTCCACAGTGACCAGACGATCTTAAGTTCTTGTACCGATACTAATGGTGTTAGGTATGACTGTATTCAACTGATAGCACTTTTTCTTTCCTTTTTTTTTTCCCCTTCTGCTGGTTGCCATAAGATATTTCATTTGTAACAAGTATCAAATGTCTTGAATTAATGTTGTGTCACTCGAGGACTTTGAGATAAGTTGCCTAATAGGTAGGCTATTCTCTGCATTTATTATGGATGCATATTGTTTCTTAAGTTTAAAAGTTATTTTAGGGCATTTTGCAGGTTATGCACACTTGTTAGAAAACATACCTTGGGTTCAGTTTACTTGGCTGAAGATAATGCTGGTGCCGATATTCGTTGGTTGACTTTATAAAATGGTTTTTACTATCGGGCTGTACAGGAAGTTGTTTTCTTAGATACTTAATGGAATTTAGAGATTTCAGTTTAGGTGATTGGTGAATTATTCATATGTATATTGGAAATCTTGTGGGATGTTTGGTTCATTTTCAAACCTTTGTTGCATTAGTTTATTAAAAATTGAATAAACGAAAATTTTAGTCAGACATCCATGCTATCTATTTATCACTGAAGCAGTGATTTCGCATGATTATATGCTTTTGTGTATCTGATTTCCTGAACCTTGTTTCCTCTAAACCTTGGTTTTTTTTTTTTTTGGTAGGCTGTGGGATCTAAGGAGTGGCAAAATTATTCAAACACTTGAGACCAAATCACCTGTCACCAGTGCGGAAGTGAGTCAGGATGGTCGCTATATAACCATTGCTGATGGATCGGCTGTTAAGTTTTGGGATGCAAATCAGTAAGTTTAGAGCTGGACTGTTTGTGCAAGCTTTATTCTTTTGGTACCATGGCTGCTGACATTTGTATTTGCTCTTATTAGTTTTGGATTGGTGAAAAGCTACAACATGCCATGCAATGTAGAATCGGCTTCATTGGAACCAAAGCATGGTAATAAGTTCATTGCTGGAGGAGAAGACATGTGGGTCCATCTCTTTGATTTTCATACTGGAGAAGAGCTTGGTAGGTGCCTCAAGATTGTGAGATGAACAGCAATATCTATCAAGACGCTCTGTTTCATATTAGTTAATGCCTAAATTGGATAATTTTAGAATTGTCGTTGAATGGCCTCATAAACACCTTCATTACTTGGCAATATCAAATTACTGCTTGATGCTGTCATTAAGAATGTTTAGGTCTCATGTTAAGGTATTGTTCAATTGCTGGATGAAGGTGCATTATAATGTGATTTCTAGTTCACCTTCCACCAAAAACTCAGTAGAATGATAGATATACTGCCAGTCGTACAAAAAATCTGAGAAAAATAGAGGATGGACCAAACAAAGCAGATGAACGGTGTTTATGTGGCATGTGGAACTTATCGGATGATGTCTTCTTTACTGGTGTTTGTAAGAGTGTTAAGAGTTCTAATTATGCTGTGCTTTATCCATGTAGGGTGCAACAAGGGTCACCATGGTCCCATCCACTGCCTACGTTTCTCACCTGGAGGGGAATCCTATGCGTCAGGATCCGAAGATGGTACCATTAGAATATGGCAGACAGGTCCAGTGACTCATGAAGGGAGTGATCTGCTACCTGGAAATGGACCAAGTGGGAAAGTGAAGGCTGTGGCCGATGAGGTTGCCCGTAAGGTTGAGAGTGGCCTTCATATTGGAAGGGAGGGGAAAACCGGAGAGAGGGATAAGGCAACAGATGCTTGACATGATATTGAATTTGTCGAGGGCGTTAAACAAGTGTTTGTTTCAGCTTGCTTGCCAGGTTATAGGATTGTGGATGTGAATCTTTTCAGCTCTTCTTTTCTATGGAAATATAATGAACTTTCCTCGTGTCTTTCTTTTCTGTTCAAGTTTTGATCTTCAAAAAATCTGTGAATATCTGGTTTCCTATAAGGTGGTAGATGCTGATTTCTAAAAGATTTCCGTCTTAACTCAACTTATTATATCTCGTATTTATATTCAAATATATGTTGAATAAAGACATCAAACACAAGTACTCTTACTATAAATGAAAAGTTCAAGATAACATAAATCTCCATTGGTTGGTAAGCGTTAAAACAAAAGGTAATGTGATCAAGATTCACCAAGCTTTGCAAATTACAACAAACATTTAATAGTTTACAAGCTTTAGATTTCATAAGTCAATTTTGTATTTATCTGAAAAAGATATATTTGAACACGTTGAAGATATCAGATTACTGCAAAAAACAAATTAAACAATCGAAGTCGGTGCTGATGAAGATGATAAGCATGAAAATGGAAGGGCACATGAGGGTTTGACTTCCAGACTATGATAATGAACTCACCAACAGGTTACTGCTAAGCTGAAAGCCATTTTCCATTCACTTTCCTGCATGATTTTAAACCGCAATAACAAATTTCATCACGGACATGATTACTAATAACAAGTAAAGTATAATGTGATTTTTTTTTTTTTAAAGAATCCATTGTGAAGAAGTTCTTTGTATAAATGAACCACTGCATTTTAATAATGCGCTTTCTTGTTTGTTCATTGGGTTTGACTAATTTCAAGTAACTTTTCATTTCTCTTTACAACCTTCAATTAAACTTTCTTCCCTCTCACAGAACCCGACAATGTCTCCTTTTTCCATCCGATTTGATCACCGACACACTTTGTCGGCTTCCAGTGAAGACACTTATTCGCTTCAAATGCGTGGCCAAGCCCTGGGGTTCCCTCATAGACGACTCTGATTTCGCCAAACTCCATCCCAACCGGTCCTTGAAAACAAAGACCAATGTCAGATCTTTCTCGATAATTGTATCGAACCCGACGATAATTCTTATTCACTGGACTTCTACTCGCTCAGCAACTTGGTACAATTCCCTCGCCCTTTGACATCCGAAATCACAAAATTTCATACCCGAATATTTGGTTCCTGTTACGGTTTACTTGCCATATACCATCGTGAATCAGGCATTGCTTTGTGGAATCCATCAACCAGAATATGACATTATCTGCCACCATTGGATGAGGATACAACCCTGAATCATGACACCAAGCCTGTCTATAACTTTTATCCCAATATCATACTTGGATTTGGGTACGCTGTCATAAGCAATGATTACAAGGTGGTGAAAATGCGGAGATCCAAGGCTGCTTCGAATTTATGATTTACAGTCTAAAAGCTAATTCCTGGAAGAGGATCAAGGATTGCCCTTATGAATTCCCTACAAATTACAACGACGGAGCTTATTTAAACAATTCCCTTCATTCGGCTGGAAATGAAATCGGCAAATTCTCGGAGGAGAGATGATCTTCGCTCTCGATCTCGGCACTGACGAATACTATGAAGTTCCTGAAGATGACCGATGCTTCAAAGAGAAAAAAATGCTGCGGTTATGGTACAGCTTCTGGCCACATGAATGCCGGGGTATTGGCGGATGTTTATGCGTTTCCCGAGATTTCTCAACATGTGAAGTCGAGGACCATATAAATCTATGGGTGATGAAAGAATATGGAGTGAAAGATTCTTGGACTGAGCTGCTTCATCTGTCTCGAGACGAATGGCTGACGAACATATTCCACACCAGAGCCGTGGAGTACTCGAGGGATGGCGACAAGACACTGCTCGATGACGGTGGAGGTTGTCAGCCTGCTTGGTTCAATCTAGAGGATGAATCAGAGGAAACTCTGTTTATTTAAGTTGCACCCCAAAGTGTTTCGACGATGATTTATGTTGAAAGCCTTGTTTCTGATAATAATTAAAGAACTGATTCAATTGCAAAGGCAAAGCAAAGATTAAAGCCTTAAGTTTGGAACTTGTCATGCTTCTCATTTTGTTTCTTCATTTGGCTTTTGCTTTCAATTATTTGCAGGTGAAACTAAAAACTTTTGATTTAGATTCTATACTGAAGTTTGTTTTTTTTTTTTTTAATTTTCTTTTCCAATATTAAGATTCGATCTTTTTTATTGCCATAATTTTAGAAGTTGAAGATAGTATTAAGTTCTCATACATCAAGATTTATAAAGCATGAGCATTAGGTCTAAGATTTATAACCCCTCGTAAAGAATAAATTAGGTCACATTATAATATAATTTTTTTATATTTTTATTTAAGTTCGGTCTAAGTCTGACTCGAAATTCACCAAAGTGGTATAGATTTCTTAGAATTGAAAACAAAACAGTGCAATAAGTGTGAGGCTTAATGTTCTGCTCCTTCCAGTTTCACGTCTTAATCTCCTTTTCGTTGAGTAATTGTTAATTCGCAATAAAATCTAAACAAAGGTTGAAGAAATCGAAATAAAGATAAAACCATCAATCAAAATATTCATAGTTGGCACCAAAACTACAAAGAAGATAACATGATCGGTTCACTCCTTCATAAGCCGATGATAAACTAAATTAAACCAAAGCCTGATTTATTTAATTTTGTTGTTGTTTGGCGGTGATCACGATGTTGTATATTAAGAATAACCAAAAAAAAAGTAAGAAATTTAGGGTTGGATCAGTCATATTTTTATATAGATCTGAACGGACTCTGCATTGTCTCTAGCTAGCTAGCTGAATCCACCAATGTCTACTTTCCTAACCGAAGTGATCACCGATATATTTGGTCGGCTTCCGGTGAAGACACTTGTATGATTCAAATGTGTGTCGAAGCCATGGGGTTCCCTCATAGGTGACTCTGATTTCGCCAAACTCCATCTCCATCACTCCTTCAAAGCCAACAGCAATGCCAGGCTTCATCTTGACAGTCGCATAGAAGATGAAGAAGATAGGGCCTATTCAGTACACTTCGACTCGCTAGGCAACTTGGAGCAACTCCCTCGCCCGTTTACGACGGCAAGAACCGGATTTTATTCCAGAATATTTGGTTCTTGCAATGGTTTACTTGGTGTATACTATCATGAAGCCGGCATTGCCTTGTGGAATCCATCAACCCGAAAATGCCATTATCTACCAAAATTAATATGCGAAGATCTGATCGAGGATGATTTTGAGATTCTTGGATTTGGGTGCGACGTCATCGGCGATGAGTACAAGGTGGTGAAAATGATATTATGTGGGATATGTGTGATTTATACCTTGAAACCTAATCCATAGAGAAGGATCAAGGATTGCCCTTATCAGATTCCTTGCACTGCAGGACAGGACGGTGCCTATGCTAACGGTTCACTGCATTGAGTAGGCGATGAGAAAGGCGTACGTTTTGGGGGTCGATTGATCTTCGCTCTTGATCTTGGGGCTGAAGAGCATCATGAACTCCCTGAACGTGGCATTAATTCAGAAACTTTGGTTACAAGAACGTGGGGGTGTTGGGAGGAAACTTGTGAATTTTCCAGGCGTACACGAACTTTGAAAACGAAGATCAAATCATTTTGTGGCTGATGAAGGAACACGGAGGTAAGGACTCATGGAGCGAGGTAGTCAAACTATCAGGTCAAGAATGGCCGCAATTATTTTCGACCAGAGCTCTAGCTTATTCTAGGAGCGGTGATAGAATATTGCTAGACGATGGTGGACAAAATCGTCAGCCTGCGTGGTTCAATCTGCAGAAGCTCACAGGGGAGATACTCCGAATTCCAGACGCAATCCCCCCACGCTTTTCTGCTATTACTTACGTGGAAAGCTCGGTTTCTGTTCTGCCAATGCACCATTGATTCAATGCCAACCAAGTTAGTGCAATAATTGTCAGATTAGGATATTTAAACTTGCAGGCATCCCCGGTGATCATATTTATTATTATGATTACGAATTTAATAATCATAATAAATATCAATAAAAAAATAAAACGATAGCAACATTAACAGGAAAGGGTATACCAAAGTGTGAGGCTTCATGTTATTTTCCTCCACTTTCTTGTCTTTTTTCCTTTTTGATGAGTAATTGTTATTAGCAAAAAAATCAAAACAAATGTATATTTTCAGGATTATACAATATCTAAATGAAGAACTTTAAATTTATAAAGTGAAAAGTGAGATTAATTTAATTTTTTTTCAGCCTAGATACAATGTACATGTAACATGTATCATAAAAAATTATTTAATGAAACATTATAAATGAACATTTCATTTCGGCAATACATGGACCGTCTTCATATAGATTCCTTCATTTCCTACAATACCCCAAGGCCTGAACCACACCCTGTATTGTTCTCTAGTTAGCGGAATTCACCAATGTCTACTTTCCCAACTGACGTGATCACCGATATAGTTCGTTGGCTTCCGGTGAAGACACTTGTTCGCTTCAAATGTGTGTCGAAGCCATGGGGTTCCCTCATAGATGACTTTAATTTTGCCAAACTCCATCTCCATCACTCCTTCAAAACCAACAACAACAATGTCAGGCTTCTTCGTGATAGTCGTAAAGAAAATGAAGAATATACGGCGTATTCAGTAGACTTCGACTCGCTAGGCAACTTGGAGCAACTCCCTCGCCCGTTTAAGACAGCAGTGACCGGATATTGTTCCAGAATATTTGGTTCCTGCAATGGTTTACTTGCTGTATACCATCGTGAAGCGGGCATTGCTTTGTGGAACCCATCAACCAGAAAATGCCATAATATACCAGCATCAAGATCCGGAGATCTTCCATATCCAAAATGAAAAACAAGATCCGTAGATCTGATCGAGAATGATTTTGAGATACTTGGATTTGGGTACGATGTAATCGGCGATGACTACAAGGTGGTGAAAATGATGGCAACTGGGGGGACAGTTATGATTTATAGCCTGAAAGCTAATTCATGGAGAAGGATCAAGGATTGCCCTTATCAGATTCCTTATAGTGTGAAACAGGACGGTGCTTATGCTAACGGCTCCCTGCATTGGGTAGGCGATGTGAAAAGCAAATATTTTGGGGGTAGATTGATCTTCGGTCTTGATCTTGGGGTTGAGGAGTATCATGGAGTCCCTGAATGTGACATCGAATTCAGAAATTTTGGCTATAAAAACGTGGGGGTTTTGAGAGGAAGCTTGGTGTTTTCTGGGAGTACACGAATCGTTACGACGAAGATCATATAATTTTGTGGGTGATGAAGGAATATGGAGTTAAGGATTCATGGACTGAACTAGTTTATCTATCACGTGAAGAATGGCGGCTGACGAATATATTTTATACCAGAGCTATACTATATTCTAGGAGTCGTGATAAAATACTAATGGACGATGATGGATCTAGTCTTCAGCCTGCGTGGTTCAATCTGGAGAAGAAAAGAGGGGAGATTCCAAGTGTTCCAGGTGCACCCCGATGCTTTTCTGCAATCACTTATGTGGAAAGCCTTGTTTCTGTTCTGCCAATCCACCATTGACTAAGTGCAAGCTTTTCTATCTTTGCTACGCTTTTGCTTTCAGTTATTGGAATGGCTAGTCACAAAAGCAATGGTCTGGGTTTCTTAGAATTAAAAAAAAAAAAAAAAACCGTGAGCTTTTATGTCCTTTTCCTCGTGGTAAGATTCGCTCAATGGAATCAATATCCCCACTTTCTTGCCTTTTCCTTTTTGCTTGAGTAATTGTTTTTAGTAATAAAATGTAAAGAAAAGATTGAAGAAATCGAATAAAGATAAACTAATGAGAGCTGGTACCAACGACAGAAAGAAGATCAGCATGACGGGCCCACTTTTCCACAAGCCAACGAATAACGAGGAACTCACCTAAGCCCATGGATGTAAAACAAGATCGTTACATACGCACGGAACAAAATTATAATTTCTGTCTCTCGTGGCGCGTTTTGCAATATCCTACAACAAATAATCTCTGTAACTGTAACTTCGCAACTGCATTTAGGACAATTTATAATCACGATTTAAAATTATGCTTAAGCCAAAGGTTTTTTGTCCCTTCTTTCAGTTTGTTGGTGATTATGGTATTCCATATTATTGACTTTAATCTGAGACAATCAAAGAATAATAAAAATGAAAATCAGGCAAAGTATTTTCTAACTTTTCCTTCAAGATAAAAGCTTTTCTAGTAGGGCGCATGCATCAGAAAAGAAGAAAAATAATTATAATCATCAGTTTCTTAAATCAGTTAAATCAATTCGATTCGTTCTTATGGTCTATATATATGATTAGTCAATTCGATCGACAAACCCCAAGATACTATTTCAACTGATAAACAAAAATCAAGGACCCTAATTCAAAATTATCTTGATTCATCCACCCATGAAAAATTACCAAACATTTGACCCTGGACACACTATTCACGCATAATCAATTTATCAACCCAGTTAAGTAATATTTTTTCATTCAAAGTGAGCAATATATTTTCAATTAAATTTAAAGTGGTTATTTGCTTAAATATTTTTAATTTATTTTTTATATTTAATTATTAAATTTTTAATCATAAATTTAGTTGAAGTTGCATTACTCAATTCTTAAATAAAATAAAATAATAAAAAACTTTAGCTACTTTCGAATAAAATAAAAATAATGTTGAAAATTATTGAGGTCGGTGCCTTCCTAGAAAGGGCAATTTATCAGTTCAAATTGCCAGGAACTTATACAGTCAAACTCAATATACATGAGATGGACCAAAAAGATTCAACACGTATTCGTTAGAGCATGCCAAAATAAATAAATAAATAAAGATCATCCTATTATTAAAAGAATAATAATATTCCAAAGACATACATTTTTACAGTCCAGATTCAACACCCAATGATCATTATAGAATTTTACTCATTAACTCCAACACATCCCATGCCAAAAGTTTCGGTTTTTCCTTTGATCCAACAAAGCATAATTGTTAGATTATAGTATAAGAAATTGTAAGTGACATATTGCTCCCTTAATCTAGAACTAGACTGCCTCCCTCCATCCAAATATATCTGACAAGAAGAATCAGATGATACTGGTAACATCAATATGTCCAAGCCTCCATGACTCTAGCTTTTAGTCAGCAGCAAGTATATTTTACAGAGATCAACCAAGAAATGTATAACACTTGAAATTATCAAAAGCATAAAAGAAAATGCTTACCGCTTGCAAGGAACTTACCTAGTACAAAGGGTATGACTAAAGCAACTCTTCCAGTTCATGCTGCATCTCTGAATATGTATATATATATATATATATATCAATCTTCTCATCAAACATCACCAATATAAGTCTTTCAAAGCATCAAACACAAGCTCTGGTAATATGTAATACGATTACACGAATACGACACATATAAAGTAAAAAAAAACACGAATCGAATACATTTTAAAAATCTATATAATGGGAATTATATATGTATCAAAAATGACATAAATATAAAAAACTATGAACACTGACAAGACAAAATATACAAATATGATACGAATACACGAACTGCTAGGTCTATCAACCACTGTATAAAATTAGGGAAGAGAAAATGTTACCCACAGCATGGATTTGCTTACATTATACACATAATAAGGGGAAAGGGGCATTTTAACAGCAGCATGGATTTTTTTGTCACGCAGAATCCTTGAAAAAGAAAATAAATAGTATTATATAATGCAAGAAAATTTTTTCTTACAAGAAATTACTCGTATGCACAGGGAGATTTTCACAGAGTGTTCATCAAAGGGATTTAGAGGTACCCATCTAAACAAATCATGCACCACCTATAAAGTTAGAACACCATTGATCATATTATGAACATAAAGATTTAATCGGCCAAGATCATCATCTTATGCAAATAACTAAAAGACTAAAGACGAACGACCACTAAAATCTAAACACACAGTTTAGAGTGTGCTTCATTGGGTGAAAAAGTGAAAAGATGGATAGAGAATAATGGAAAAGTGAAAAGAAAATAAATTTTGAGTGTACTTCTTTGAGAAAAGAAAAGAAAAGAAAGAAAATCGAAAAGATTATTATTTTTCACATCTATTAACAAAAACAAATCACTCTAAATTAGAAAGAAAAAAAGGAAATGAAAGTGCTGTGCGTCAAGTGTGTATATTTATAAAATTACGCATCATTTTTTAAATTTTATTTTTTTCATCTTAATTTCTAATGAGTATAATGGTAACACAATATATTTTTTATTTTCTTTCCTTTCATTTTTCAATCATACTAAGCAATGAAAGGAAAAAAAATATTCTTTTCTTTTCATTTTTCTATCTTTCCCACCAAGCACACTAATGGAAAGAGAAAATATATTTTTCATCTTTTCTTCTCCTTCTCCATTTTTTCATCTTTTCTTCTCCTTCTCCATCTTTTCATCTTTCTAAATTTCTTTCCACCCTCCCAAGCAAAGCCTTAGTGTTATTTTTTTTATTTTAACAGCCCTAAAAGAATAGTAAAACGATGCAAAAAACCACCTCCGACTAAAAATGCCAAAAATGGCATAAAATATGCAAACAGCAAATAGCAAACAAAACTTACCAATTAGAAAGATGACCCCGTATTAAAAGATATAAACTGAAGCACTTCTTTCGGTTCATGCCTGCATTCAACAACGGTGAATAGGAACCTGATATACAAAGACATAAACAGACACTTCTCAACAAGCCTTTCAATGCTTCACCCAGTATACATGATTTGAGGAAAGGTTCATGTTATCCACAACATGGATTGCATCCACTGATCGTTAGTAGGGGTTAAAGTACCAATGAATAAAAAACTGGAAAGTGGTGGGGCTGCTGGTTTTCGGATCAATTAGTTACTCCAACCGCTTCCAGCCAATCTAACTGAAAAGAGATTTAAATATAAAATACAATATTAATATTGATAGGCATTAAATATAGTTAAACTTTTTTTTTAAAAAAAGTACGTTTAATTAAATAGCATGGTGCTTACTATAGAACCAAGAGGTTAGGAGTTCATAGACAATCAATTACAAATAATAATAATAATATTAATAATAATAATAATAATAGTAATAATATTAAAAAACCTAAAATCAGTTCAATTATCGATATTATTCGGTTTTTACCAGTTTACCACTTCTTGATCAGTTCACTGAAAACCTGATTAATGCCACTTATTGGACCAGACAAGCCACCAATTCCCAATTCAACCAGTCTGGTTTTTTATTCATTGCTGCTAACACAAGGATTTTTTTCATGGAAATTTCATTAAGATTGAAAACATATCATACTGTGCAAGGGAAAAAGAACTCTTACAGCACAAAGGAAGATTATCAAACTTGGAGTTTTGAAGGGACTTATAGGTACCCATCAAATAAAACCAAGGCAACCACCTATGAAGTTAGAAGACCATTGGATCATAGTATGTAAGCATATGTATTTAACTTGAAAAATATCATCAATCATCATAACATATGAACTTCTTTACGCATTGTGAAAGTAAGAATGCAGCCCCCAAAAAGACAAAACTGAACTTTTACAGTTAAGAGATGGTAACATATGCTTGTCAATACTCAAGCATTTAAGGTTAAAAGTCTGCACAAAAGAAGAGAGAGAAAGAGAGAGAGAGAGAGAAAGAGATATATTTATTAATCATCCTACCCAAATTGTTCCATTATTGGAAGTACATTCTAGATATACAAAACTCTTCCAACTATTATAAGTAAAATCTCGTACATTTTAAAGAATTGATTTCTGCATGTGTAACCGCAATATCAATTTACATACTAAGTTACTAATTGTAGGGCAGCTTTTAAGATTATCTTGTCATCTGCAACAAGGAATACAATGACCTATAGCAACATTGCCATAGATAAATCAAAAATTGACAGATATTTCTAGAAATGATTCATACCAACAGCAGGGCTTAAGAGTTCATTTGGGAAAAAACATGGATGTTGCCCCTTGGTCAACTGCAAGAGATGACAAACTCAACCGATCATGGCTTTAGAAGCAAGGTATGGATGCCTCCAACATTGGCCATGAGATATTCTGAGAAAGCATCAAGATATTTCTCAACATTAATTACATATACTGCTGCAATAAGCAAGTATAACAATTGTATCCATCATCATGAGATGATGTAGAACAACAGTTTCGCATGCATAAAACTGCAAATATATAAATACCAGCTAGAATCCATAAACCAGCCAGCAATACATCACAATTTAGAGCACCCCAGCTAATGAACAAGAAAAAAGTCTTCTTTTTTTTTTTTTTGGTTCTTGGGAAGGAGGGGGGGATGGGAGGCAGAGAGGTAAAGAACATCAACAAGGTCAAAGTAATCTTAGAGAAGAAAAATTGTAAAGAAAAAAAATATGTGGAGAATACATGATATTATTTCCGGGACTTGAATCAGTACGTATTCAAATTCATTTTAGCAAATCTGTTCCAGCAACTAAAAAAATGCAATTCACATCTTTGCATTTTAATGTTATTCAACAATTTCAGTAAGTCAAAGTATACCGTGCTGAAATTTAAGTGCATATCAACTCAACACTATGCCACATCTACAAAAGGTGAAAATGAAAAGAATGGAAAAAAAATACATGAAGAAAATCAATTATGAAGATAGGAGAAAAAAACTAGTAAAGCAATTACAAAACTGAAAATGCAAAGTATCTTTACAATATCAGCATCATTGGACTACTACTGCATTTACATATAGAAATGTAATTCTTTAAATTAGTAACAACTAATAAAAAGCCTATTATCATTATGTCTCAACTTTCTTAGCTCCCTCAAATGTTCATCATTTGAAACATTAAGAGAACGACGTAGATTGGTCACCTTTTCTTCTTCTTCCCATGTCAAAGGCCCAGAAGCATGCAATGCCCCAAGAGCTTTCTGATAGGCATGTAGTTCCGACCTATGGAAATCATATCCCAATTCCACACTAGTGGAAACGGAACTTCCTTCTTCTCGGCATCTCCATTCAGTATTAGATTCAGCATCACTATGATAATCGTCTAAGTTTTCACAACCCTTAGTTACAGAAATAGGAGATAAGTTAGGACCATTATTCTCTAAACCACTACAACTATCAACAGAGGAAGCACAACTCATGGTATCATGAATTCTATGAAAGGAAGAACGCATATATCTTTCACCCAGTATATTATTTGGGGAAACAAATGCATCTACCTTTTCAGAGGGAGGAGAAGGAAGCCGAATTATTATTCTTTGAACACCATTACTACCTTTCTCAATCACCCCCTTCTGCCCACCAACATCCGAGAAGCCAAGTGAAGATCTCTTCCTCTTCGACGGCCCAGAAGAATTTGACGAACCCTGATGTCACAAATAACAATTAGGGTAAGAATCAATAACGTCCAAAGAAATGAAAAGAAATATTAAAATTATCGTCTCAAAAAGGATTCAAAAGAATTTACCTTTCCAACGAGGAACCAATTGCCATCTTCCCAAGATTGTCGAACACGCAATCGAGATTGATGTGCTTTGAGTTCGCTATGCGATCCAAGAATCCGAACAGAAAAGTTGCTTCCACCAAAAACCCTAACGATCACGGCCGGTTTCCAGCACATCTCGTCGAACACCTCTACGACGTCACCAGGAACCCAATCATCGGCCCCGTTTATAGGGGGAGGGCAAGGTCTAATCGCCTTCCTAGGGACTCTCTCCACCACTGCCGCCTCGCCAGTGATCGGAAACCAACCATACTTCACGCTATACGTATGGCCGTTGCCAGAGATAATCTCGGCGCAGCGCCAAGCGCCGGTTGGAACCTCCTTCTTGGACAATACCTCAACTTTGCTACCTTTCTTGAATCTCATGATCGGTGAATTAGATTTGAATTAATGGAAAGGGAAAAAAAAAAAGAGAATTATTGAAACAGAAATTTTAGCGAAAGAAATCAAAGAATGGAAAATTTCAGGGATAGGCGTTGATTTTGGGACTATATAGGGGGGCTAGGGATTTCACAGACGGATTAGAAGAGTAGTAGATGATCGGACAGTAATGAATGAGTGATGATAGTGATCCGACGGTGAGGAAAAGAGTCCATTGGGGCGTTAGGATAGGCGGTTAAGAGAGCCAAAGAAGGGAAGAAGTTTCCTTGGGCTTGGACTTGGACCTGCTTTTTCCCCCCCTTTTTTTTTTTTTCTCAATTGATATTAGCTTATATAAAATTATTGTAATAAGTTTGCCTAGTCAAATTTGTCTCCCAATTCTCAAGGCTTGACTAATTCATTCAAAAAAATAAAAATTATAAATAACAAATAAGAGTCAAAGATAAATTAAGTAATTTATATTTTTATATTATATTTATATATTTTATTATATCATAGTCATATTTAAATTTTTTACATTTATATCAATTTTAAAACGTTTATAATTCATATGAAATAGATTTTAAGAATGCATTCATGTCGTATCATGTTTTTTAATTTCATACTTGTCATATTGGCTTAATTGTGTCAAATATTATCAAGTTTAGTTAAAGGTTTTTGGATAAAATATTAAAACTTTTCAATGATTTCAAAATTTTTAATATGTATAATAATTAAATTGTAGCTATTAAAAAATTTTTGATAAAAAGGTATTGAATGAGATAAATAAACGGAGAATTATTTATACATGTTAAATTAAATTTATTTTTAAAAATGTTTTATTTGAATCAATGAATAAAAAATGGATTACTAGTTCAATGGTTTGGACTGATAAGCCAATATGTGATTTTGATATTAAATTAGTATTAAATATGGTAAGTAATTCATAAAGATATGTATTTAACTTAATGATATAGCTTTTTAAAATATAACTAAAAGGGTAAAGATTTAAATCATGTTATTTACAAAAATAATTTTAATAAAAATAATAAAAATAATTATTTATCGATTGGTTTCTTATCGATTAATTAGATCCTTGATTTTTTT